>QMIH01001156.1:0-34965 GCA_003987875.1 Clarias batrachus | reverse complement strand
TGAAAAAATATTTGTTTGTTTTTATTTTTATTTAATTGTTATTTTTGAAAATATATTTATAACCATGAAATGCTAAATATTTGCCAGAAAGAGGATGCATGAGACAAAGGAGAATCCAAACGATTATCGTTAATGTCTAAACATTTAAATTGACCTACAACTACAACTAAGATTATCACTCACTCACTCATTCTTACTCATCATCTATACAGCTTTATCCAGTATACAGGGTCGCGAGGGCCTGGAGCCTATCCCAGGAGACTTGGGGCATGAGGTGGGGCACACCCTGGATGGGTGCCAATCTATCACATAGCATGCAATTTGGGAACGCCAATTAGCCTAATCTACATGTCTTTGTTCTGTGGGAGGAAACCGGAGTACCCGGAGGAAACCCACCAAGCACGGGGAGAACATGCAAACTCCATGCACACAGACCTCGAGTCGGAAATCGAACCCGGACCCTGGAGATGCAAGGCAACAGTGCCGCCCCAGCTAAGATTATGCTGTATTGTACATTATTGTAAAATCATTTTGGCCTGAACACACTCATCACATCAAATAAGTGAAAAAAAATTATACTTGGTCTGATATATCAACAATGTTTTTGTAGCGTGTAATCCAAGGACTTGTGTACTGTAGTTTGATTGCATTAACAACCAGTTTGAGGAAAAATGGAATGTACACGACTGTTCCCTTAACCCAAATGTAGTCGTCAATCAGCTGAAGATGTTTGGTGTCTGAGGTTTGCTTCTTTTGCTTTTTATAATCCACAACTAAAGCAAACACACAGCTACCAGTTTAACATCAGTGCAAACCACATTCTCAAATCCAACAATGTTGAGTTGTTCAGCATCTCACACAGACTCACGCTGTATGACAAACACGTGTTGAATGCTTGACTACATTTGTGGTAAGGGTGGAATTATGTATGCTTTATTTTTGTCTCAATTATTCCCTTCCTGGCCAGAGTTAGCACTGGACCAGATTCATACGTCCTGACTCCAAATGGAGAAGGACAGCGCTCCCTACTGAGCACAACGGAACAGGGTTTCCGCCCTGAACAGAGAGACTATTGTATAGCTGTGTAACTCGACCCCAGCTCCAGAGTTCAGAGCACAACACTGTCCTCCCACTCCCAAACACACTTCCACACACACAGGGGAAAGAAAAAAAAACACATTGAACCACAACAAAGGGAGGGGGCAGCTGTATCCACACAATGTGCTCTCATCTTTAACATTTCTCAATGTCCTTGAGTACATGGTCATGAAGCAACTCAAGTCTCAAATGCAAGCAAAAGGCGGAATACTGACTTTTCTTTCACATACCTCAAGGAATGGGTTGATGTGATGCTGAGTGAAGCCAGAAGTTGATGGATTAGGAAACTGCATGTGTGGCCTGAACACATCAAACATCATATATATTGTTTAGTCCTGTCTGTGTTTCTGTGTTTAGAGGACGGGGAAACAACATGAACGTGGTCTATTTTTATGCATTTACCAATAAACACAGTTCTGTTGTTTATTGATGAGATCTGCTGCAGTCTGCTTTGATCTTCAACTTTACATTAGCCTTCCATACATACACACACACACACACACACACAGAGAGAGAGACTGAGAGAGAGAGAGAGAAAGAGAGAGAGAGAGAGAGAGAGAGAGAGAGAGAGAGAGAGAGAGAGAGAAATTGAGTTGGAATTTGAATTGAGGATGATTTAGGAGGAATTTACTTTATCATGCATATGTCTTAACTCTGCCACTAGATGGCGCTCGTGGTTTTAAATCGTGTAAATTGCGTTTACGTGCCGTGTTGCAGTGTTGCCAGGTGTATGGTTTATCTGCAAAATCCTATCAGCCAGCATATCTATCAAAATATTAATTAATATGAAATTCATGCTTACGTGCGATATTGAAAAGGCAAAAATAAAATAAAACCAGGGAATTCGCTCTGATTTTTTTTTAAATTGTGCTTCTCTGACCACCAACCCTGCTTATCTGGCAAGGAAAAAATAATTCTTTAACTGGAGTACTTAGTCATAAATTGTAATAACTTGGTATTTTGGTATAATATTTTATGCGATAGTGTGTAAATTATGCGATAGTGTGTATTAACATATTTAAGTAAATATGTTAATTAAATAAAACAGAAAATAGGACATCCATAGTAGCTCAGTTTGTTGTTGGACATGATTTAATTCTTAACTGGTTCGAGTTCTGTGATGTAAGATAAACTATCCAACTACTACTACTACTACTACTACTACTACTATTACTACTACTATTACAGCGACTACTACTACTACTAATAAAAATATTATATTTTATAACAGACTTTAGCTTTTAAGTTTAGAAACTTCTCTAGATGATGCTGCTGAATAATAATAAGAATAATCATCATAAGATGTCTTAATATAATTGTATTTAAACAACATTCCAGTTTGCCATTTAAATAATCTGATTTGTGAATATTTTTCGGAGGACAAAGTCGCGCTCCTGTTCCGTATTAAATGGTTGCCTTGGTAACAGGTGATTTGCAATTCCAACAGTAAAGCGCGAGCCTTTATCTGGCGAGCGTGTCACAAACCGCACGAGACACGCCGTAGACAGGGTGGGCGGGGTTATGTGAGAGGTCTTGTTGTGGGTGGGGTTTGGGTTAAAGTAGGCGGGGTCTCGAGTGTCGCGTTTATCTTACTGCTGATAGAAGTTAGCGGCGCCGCTGGGGTTTTTCTCGTTTGTAGGGGCGTGGTTACGCCCAGCTGTAAGGCAGGGCGTGTGCGCAGAGGCCTGAAGTAAGAGGGGTGTGTCACTGGTTTAGGGGCGGGGTTAAAGCGCCAGTGCGTAGCTGTTGGTTTAAGTGAAACAGCCCTCGAGAGCAAAGACTAAAGCAATAAGTTTGACTTTGAAAATCTCAGTGGAGCATGGGCTTGTGTTTTCCTTTTGCAGTTATTATCACAAGCTGATAAAGCAACAAGTGTGTGTTCCGCGTGTTAAATACCTGCTGTAGGTAAGTTTTGTGGTACTTTTGTTTTGTTCTTTTTTCTTTTTTTACTTGTTTCTGAGGAACCTGAGCGTGGGAACTTTACTAGTCAGCACTCGAGTCTGGAGATTTATTTTACAGCAACCTCAGCAAGATAGTCAAACTCAATGCAAAACTCACAAAGTTTTGAGTAGTGAAATAAAATGTACTTCTGATTTTTTTTTTCTCATTTATTTAAAGAAAGTACTCAGTAGCACCTGTTATTATCTCTTTCGAGTTTGGATGCAAGCATGAAAGGTTTGATTCTCTTTCACTTTTATACTGTAAGTAAAGTCATGCCTGGATTACTGTGCACAACAGAAACTTCCCAGGGTTATTTATGCAGTACAGAATTTAAGTAAAAATTTGGACACAAAAATAAGTGAAAGTAATATATAATCACATAGAGTCTAAATGTATTTTAAGAGGTCAAAGAGTTTATTCAAAACTTCAGCAGAGTTACTTAAACACTGGGCTTTTTTGTTGGAGAAACAGAACATACCGGTTTATTTACTCTTGCCTGTATGTAAACCTTCTGCTTGACTAATCAAGATCTTCTGCAAGATACAGTCAAAGCTTTCTACCTTTAGGTGAGAGGCATCGGTTTAGATACTGTAGGTATTGTCCTGTTAAGGGAATTATAAACTATGCCCCAGACTATGAGTAATACTAAATGGACGTGTAGTCTGATACACTTTAGAATCTCACACTGTTACTACAATGAACATTACAGAGTCAGCAAAATGATGGAAAATAAAGAGAGACAATTAAGGTACTTATGGCATTCAGTTTCATTCTGTTTGAAAATGAGTGTAATCAATGAACCAGGTGTGTGTTATGACCATCTCAAATAAGTTTAAGCATTACTCAGCATCAGGTTAGTCACATGAACTCTACAGGGAGCGCTTTCTTTAAATAACAACCACAACTGTAATGACAACATGAAGTTGTGAGCACTTTAGATATTTCGTAAAAGTATGTACTTTTAAAAAAATCTTTCTTTTTTAGTTTATACGTGTTATCATGTTATCTACAAAAGCCGTCAAATTTCATGCCATTTGTGAATACCATGAACAACACTGTACTGTATATATGGGTCACATGTACTGTACAAGCACTTTGACTAGGGAGCACTGAAAATGGTTAAAGACAGCTGAGTCAATTAAATACTTCTCTTAATTAAAATGGGCTAATGACATTCATTCATAATGAAATTATTAATATAATTTTATATTATTAATACGGTTATAAATTATTAGTATAATATGAAATTATTATATGAATTAGTAATAATTATATTTATTAATATCTAAACACCTAATTAACGTTTGTCATTTTAAAGCTGCTGAGTTATACTCCACTTGCTTGCCCAGGCTCCTATACTGTCAGTTGGTTTCTCTTAGCTGCTGCTATGCCAGTTTGTTGTTTTGGTAGTTACTGTAAGTGCTTTTGTTGACTGCAGGCTATGAATACCTGATACGTGCATACAGTTTTGCATACAGTGCTATCACTAGTCAACAACAACTCATAGTTCATATAGTTACTCATACTCGTAAAGGACCACATTTTGAAAATTGATATTTGTTATAATTGCCTTTATTTATTTATTTATTTATTTATTTATTTTATTTTATTTTATTTTATAACTATACACTTTATTTTACATATAATAAATTATATCTATATAATTTATTATTCTAGATGGGTGACCTGCATTTGCACTAGTATTGGAAGTACTGGAAAAAGTCTTGAAGTTTTGAGTTTCCTCAAGTAGTTCCTGAGTAATTTCAACGAGTGCACTATAAAGGGTTAACCAGTACAAGGTGTGTGCATTGTGTTGATGTACTCCCCTCCCCTAGTATGCTTTGGGGAGCCGAATACTAGATACAGAAACCTCTACTGATAAGTACAGTACATAGGCACTCTTTAACACACAGGTGTATTGTGTATGCAGTCAGTTATATCTTATAAATGTGTGTTTTCTATCAGTTAAATAAACAGTTCTGCTTTTGATGATTGGTCTTTTGAGTGGATATACGCCCTGTCTTTCTAACGCTCATCAGTGGAAAAAGCACTGGAAAATAATTTAGAAGAAAAAGTTAATGGAGGAATTTGACAATAGCATGTAAATATCATGGATGGGAATCTCCAGGGACTAGCCGATATGATATTATCACGATACCCAGGTGCCGATTCCATTTGTATTACGATTCTTTTACTATCACGATTTTATATGTAGCCCTATAAAAAAAAATGTTCACTTCCAACTTTGTTAGCTAGACTTTGACTTGTTGCCTAACTGATTGTTAGCTTCTGGAATTAGTTCAAGTCTGACCTGCTGTTAGCAAATTACAGATTTAATTTAATTTCATAAGTATTATTATTCAAAGTATTTTTACTCAAGTATTGTCGACCTCTGATGCCGTGTAAGCACTCAGACACTTTGCACCTCAAATACCTCATTGTTAATGCTGGGATTTCCTGCAGATGTATCAGGATTAATATAAGGTGAGGTTAAGCTTTGGTAATTGTCTTAAGTTTGAAGGTGAAGCTTTGGCATGATCTGCGATGGCGTGTGCTGCTTAGAGACATATATATACTAACGAAGTGTACACTAGAGATGTGTAATTGTTTTGGAGGAGGCATCTGGTTGAGGGATTAGAGGGCAGTGAATGTAAGCTGGCAGAGGCCATGTGGCCTTCCTCGCTGTCAGAAACCAGACCTTTACCACTTCCAGGGGACACAATGGAAGGAAAGAAGCTGTGCTATCACCCTGAAGTTCCTGTGCCCTGGATGACGTCATCCTGAGTCTAAAAGAAACTCATTTTGTATGCTTTTCCTCATTAATCCTACAACAGAGAGTTTTATTTCTCATGCATTGGCTCTGTAATTGCTCTCTCTTTATTCTTTTATAAGTGCTGCTTTGGGATTTTCTTGTTTCATTGTGCATCAAAACAGGAAAAGTTGCTTACATGTACTTTTGCATGTTTTGTATTTGTGTTATGAATAATTGTAAGAAGAGTGTACGGGGGATATTATGATGCATGTACGGAGGTGAGGATTGTTTGTTGTGGCCAATGTGGTGCTTCGTCATGGAAACCTTTCAGTCTCTGGTTTGTGTGATGTAGGCCTAGGTGAACCAGTGAGAAATGTGTTTATTTGTTTGTGTTATCACTGGGGTCTGCTGATAACAGGAACAATAAAGACCTTTAATCATTCTGATAAAGGCATTTTGCCACTTTGGTGCCTGGTAGGGGTGATAGGTGTATTGCTTTGTGTTGGCTACAACCACATTTATTAAAGTGCTTTTTTTTTTAACTGATAGAGGTGTAACTTCTAAAAGACATGACGTCTAAAGACGACTAAAATGCATGAATGTTTGGCATATAGGGCAGATGGGATTCCTGAGAACCGGATTATTCCTAAATACACTTGGAATAATATATTTTCTCTATGTTTCTTTTCTGTGGTGAATATCTTTTACTGTCTAAAGGCATGTATTGAATTGTGCGAACAAATTCCAATCACATTGTATTAGATCAGGACTCCAAACAACCATTATACTTTACAATAACGCCGTATATCTTTAATGACACAATGTTTTTGCCAAGAATTATACTGTGTAGAATTGGTATAAAAAGTATTACTAGTGTTTTGTGGTATCAAATAAATAGACACAAATTCCTCCATCTTTAAAACTAA
This sequence comes from Clarias batrachus, assembly GCA_003987875.1. Lineage (NCBI taxonomy): Eukaryota > Metazoa > Chordata > Actinopteri > Siluriformes > Clariidae > Clarias > Clarias batrachus. Next base: position 28,248 of record QMIH01001156.1, on the reverse strand, counting down.
TCATATGAAATTGTGTAGCTTATGAAATCGTCTATGAAATATGTTATAAATAAATGTTTATTAGAAAGCACAACAATTTCCTTTAAGCAGTTATGCTTAGAATGTGAGAAAAACAGGTTTCCTGTATCAGGAACGTTTTTGTCAGAAGGTAATTCGATATGTGTGGTGGCCTGGAAAAACCGTACAATGTTTTTATCTTATTTGTCTTATTTATTATTTGTGTATTTTTGCTATATAGTGATTTTCCTGAGAGCGGGTTTGAAATACCTTTCTGCTTTGTATGTATCTCAGTCAAAATTACATTTATACTATTTTAAACTGTTTTCCTTAAGCGTGAAACAGGTTCACAATTCCACAGTTATCAATGCAATATAGCCATATGAATCTAAACAGGTTATTCCCACGCCGTTAAACATTATGGTACAGGTGTAAAAAAGGCCAAAGTATATAGTATGTAGTATTTCATAAAGAATGATACAAAACTCAACTACTGGTTACTCATAATCCTCATAATCGTCTGAGTTTTTGCCATGCCCATGTGATCCAGCAGACTTATGTAATGTACTGTATCTATGAAGGCCTTGAATGCATCATTGCGGATAGTTTAAGAGTAGCTCCAGAGGTTATTTTGCCAGCTTTGTTTGCTCTTTAATGACAGTGTTTGGCTAATAACTGTTTGACTGCTGTCTTTTTATTTAGCTAGTTTTATAAACTGCAATGGCCGGTGAAGGGGAGTTAATATACTGTAGACTACTGGCTACTCATGCGCATACGGAAACAAAATGAACCCCAAGAATGAATCAAAGGGCACCAGACATTAAAGACTCATTAATGTCCTGTTCAAACTTCAAACTGTTTATTAAAGTCATATGGATTTGAACATATCTGTTTTCGAACAATAATGATCTTACGGTTTTTTTTGCAGAGGTGGGCCTTTTCCAGGGAGCAGGATCCGAAATCCTTCTCTCAGCATTCTTGATGGAGTCCTATAAAGTCAGTGGCCTTCCTAATACTGGACTAGAGTCGAGCTACAGTCACCCTTCACGTACAAGAGGCCAAAATAACAGCAGCTATGGCCTCAGTATTAGGGTCCAAGGCATAGACGGACACCCGTACGTTGTTCTGAATAATCAAGACAGAGTGCTCAATCCTTATTCAGCCCCCACCAACAATAATGGCTACAATGACTCTGAAGGGTCCTTTATTGATAACTATCAGGATTATGACTTCAGAGTACCCAGGGAAAATCTCTCTGATAACCCCTTTGCTGAATACCGAGCCCAGCATCAGGTTCCATATGTCAACCCTTACAATGATATCTCTGAATCCAGAGACGCTCAGGCAAAGAAGCCATCCACTCTGCGAAACTTCCAGAGGCACCCAGAGATCCTAAAGCCTTATGACCCAGAGCACAATACCCTTGGTAATTTCCAAAGAGTTTCACCTCAGCCTCCTTCTACTGGCGAGAGTAGAAATACATATCCAGGGTCTCTCCCAAGAACAATTTCTCCAGGTTTCAAATCATCCAGTCTAGAACAACCCAAAACCACAGATCCACCAGCAGCGGATACAAGAAAATGGGCTCCGCCACAGTCAGTTCCACAGACATTCCCATCGAGAGACCAGCCTCAAAAAGATCTATCTAAAGGCCAAGCACAGGCTCAACCTCAGTCTCAAGCTAAACCTCAAGTCCAAGCACAATCCTCAAATAAACCTCACTCACATTCCCAAGTTCAGCAACCGTCTACTTTCCAGGTTCCTTACCAGGTTTCCCAGCGGCTTCCGGTTCCTCAGGTACCTTCCACCACCAGTGTCCCCAGTGAGCAGTCCTCCTACAGGACTCCAAGTACAACAAGCAGCACAAACTCCAGTCTGGAGCGAAGTCACAGAGAGCCAGACATACTTCCCTTACGAAGAAGCGATTCCAGCGGCCCTGTGCTTCAGTCATCACGCTCTCGTAATTCGTCCGTATCTTCTACCAAGGAAGAGCAGATTGAGGCACTATATGCAGACAGCATTAATCGCCACAAGAACCGCCGCTATATCCCTTTCCTTCCTGGAACAGGCAGAGACATTGACACAGGCTCCATCCCAGGTGTTGATGAGCTTATCAGTAAGTTTGACGGGAAAGAAAGCCAGCAGAGGCGAGGACGCAGTGGCCGCAGAAATCGGATCAACCCAGAAGATCGCAAACGTTCCCGTAGCGTCGATAGCGCCTTGCCATTCGGTCTGGAAGGAGATGCAGAGTACCTGGATGAGGTGAGCCGTAACCGAGGACGGTCAACCGAGCATCTGCTCAAGCCCTCGCAGCTTCTTCAAAAGTCTCCATTTTCTTCTGTTGGACGGAGGAGAACCTACAGGGATGTGGCACAGATCAGCAGCGAACCAGGCTCTCCACAAGGAGCAATGCCCAGTGTTACAGATTCCATCCTACTCTATAAGAAACCACTGAGTCGGCCCTCCATTCTGCCTGAGGGGAACAAGGGAACAGAGGCCAATAAAATAACAACAAGCGCTAAAAGTGTGACCAGTGTGGCTACAACGTCTTTGCCCAGAGCGGTTCCAAACTACAATAAGAAGACAAATGACATGGTTCCTGCGGTATGTATTGAGGTATTCCTCTCCTATTTCGTCTTACTAGCGGGCTGTACCGTGGCCAAAAATCTTTGAATGAATACTTGGGAGAAAATATGGCAGTTAAAATCTGTGCAATTCCCTTTTTCTTTTTTTAAATCTGGAAACAGACAACACCGGATCTACTTAAAGGCCAACAGGAGCTGTCACAACAAACGCATGAAGAGACTGCTAAACAGATTTTGTTTAATTACCTCAAAGATGGGTACGTTTTCAAACCAGTTTGATTTATTTTGACAGATCTTGTCTTGTGTCTCTCTTTTTTTTGTGTGTGTGTGTGTGTGTGCGTGTGGGGGGGGAAGCATTGCTCTCTCAGTAGGCTTTATTGGTATGATGCTGAAATAAATTAGCGCAAAGGGTTGAAAGTTTAAGGTTTTAAACATTAAAACATCCTATTAAAATGTCCAAAAGTTGTTATCAGTGTCTTGTCTGCATCGTACAAGATTTCTCACTGCTTGACACTGGAATGAATAAGAAACAGACAGCAGTTAACACTCATACACTCAAACACACCCACACACCTAAAGCATGCTGCTCCGTCGTCGTCTGACTCTGAGTACACAATGTACTATATTCTCTGCAATATCAGAACTGGCAGTGTGACCGATCGTTGCTCCATGAGATCTCCAAGCACAATTCTGCTTATCTCAACTTATCTGTATTTTTATAAAGCCGACCAAAAATGTAAGATGTTATTTTTTCCACATGATTCATTTTCACCTCCTGCAGATACCACATTGGATATTATCCCACTCCCTACATGAGTCATGCTCTGGAATTGAGGGAGGTGGATGTGTACGCGAGACGGTTACAAAGACTCAGATAGGTTTGGAACCAGGCATCTCCTACCACCTGTTTTGGAGATTTGTTCTGTCCTGCTTAACAAGGAGCTTATAATTCCCTGATTTCCTGTTCCTGTGTAATTCAGTACCATTGTTGCTCTGCATCAAAGGTGTAGTAAAAGAGTCCTGTAGTACTCTAATGCTTAGTCGGTAATCGTACACTCATCCAATATCGTGTTCTTTGTGTCAAAAGTTCCACCCTCTTCGCATTCCTGACGTGCTCACCGCAGAGAGAACGGAGCGGCGATTATGGCATTTAAAGAAGAGGCTGAACTCGGATCAGGTGTCCCGTCTTTAATAGAAAGCTCAGGTGTTATAGGTAGTTCAGATCTTATAAAGCATCCATACACACGCGTGTCTTGCCTGCGTCAGGCCAGCCATGTTTTATTCAGTGATGCCGAGTCCCTATTAGGTGACACCGTTAAATCTTGTTCACCGGTGTGTGAAGAGGCGCGAGGCCACTTCGTGATCATAAAACAAAAGGTCACTTTAAGTAAAATGAATGCAAACACATAGCGTTGTGGCTCCGTGGTGCTGTATTCTCTGAAACACATTTGCAGTCATGTGTCTGACGCGTGGGGGTAAATAGGGTGGGCGGGTCATGACGTGACGCATCAAAGCGAATCGTTTTGCCCTCTCTGCTCTGGCTGTGAGCCAGACTTCTCTTTTTTTCCGAGAAATGTTAAGGATTAAACTCTGGTCTCCATGCACAAACCGTAGACACACACACACACACACACAGGGCAGGGCAGTGAATCTTTCAATGCGGGACATGTATGAGAATCCCATGTGTCCTTGTGTTTTTCTTAGGAGCACCGATAGTGACGACACCACCAAGAGGAAGGTCAACCTGGTGTTTGAAAAAATCCAGACACTGAAATCACGGGCCACAGGAAGTGTGCAAGGGGACAACAAAGTAAGCCGTTATTACACTGTAGTAGTTGGGCTTAGAACAAGGCAGGACTATGAGCTACTTATCAGGGGTTGTCCACTGACAGAGGCTTTCACCCCACCGCCTGTATTTACCCAGCCAGTCTGCGATCATGGCTAATGTTTAAACATGTGCATGCTGAATGGGAAAGCTCCAGAGTACGGATGTTGCGAGTAGCAACATGCTGCCAAAATCTAAACCTCTGCTTCTTGCCAAGAAAAATGATCCTATTTTATTTTTTTGAATCGGATTGCTAACCAGCAAACTTTTTGGACTTAAAATATGGATGGGAACATAACGTCATTTTCTAATTCTGGAATGAATCAATATTTTCCTATTTAACAATTACGCATATATATCTTTACTCTGGTAGTCCCCAGACCTTTCAGCTCAGGCCAAAGCCCTGCAGGAGCAGAAGGCAGAACTGGAAAAAGAGGTCACATGTCTCAAAAAGCAACTGGAGGATGAAAACAAGGTACTGTTTACTCCATGCACCATGTATGAAAAAAAGTCTGCTGTTATCAATACATCAAGCAATTATACTGGATTTTGAATAATACTGGGTGAAAATCTAATTGGAAATGACTCTCACAGACTTTATCTATGTATTATATCTAATATTAAATCATTTTAAACAGAAACAGAAGGGATTGAGTGAGGCGCAGGAAAAGGCCGGAGCTGGCATCAACAAATTTCAAAAACAGCTGGAGTTAAGTCGAGCCGAGGGTGACAAACTGCAGAGCAAGCTGGCCAAAACAGAGACTGACCTACGCACCACGCTGGAAGAGTAAGGTTCACTTTAGATGTCCTTGTGAGATACAAAAGTAGATAAGGCTTTAAATGCTGGATGGAAGAAGCCCTCACTCAGAGGCTAATTGGTAAATTGTTTTAAATCCACTTCCTAGCTAAAGATAAATTCTCAGTTTCAGAATTTTGCTGAAATTACTGGAATTGGGATGTATCATTGAAACCTATAGAAAGGTAGTGCTGAACTGTCAGCTTTCTGGCAAAAAATATATGTGATCGTGATTGCTGATGACTTAAATGCATTGTAATGCAAAACCCATATGATAGTGAAAGTAAGAGCAATTCCACCCAAATGATGCAACAAGAACTCACAGGATTGAGACTAAACAGCTGTGTGGTCATGGGAAAACCACTTGTTTGTGAGACTTCAGTTTGCTCACGCACTCACTCATCATCTATACCACTTAATCCTGTATTCAGGGTCACGGGGGGGTCGGAGCCTATCCCAGGAGACTTACGGCACATGGCAGGGTACACCCTGGACAGGATGCCAATCCATCGCAGGCCACACACATACACTCACTCATTCACACACTACGGGCAATTTGGGAACACCAATTAGCCTAACCTACATGTCTTTGCGCTGTGGGAGGAAACCGCAGTACCCGGAGGAAACCCACCAAGAGTATCCAGGGGGAGAACATGCAAACTCCATGCACACAGAGACGGGAATCGAGCCGGGCCGGGGATCGGACCCGGACCCTGGCGGTGCAAGGCGACAATGCTAACCACTACACCACCATGCTGCCGACTTCAGTTTGCTAAGAAACATAAAGATTAGGCTTTGAAGCAATGAAGAAAGGGTCATGTGATCTGATGAGTCCAGACTGACCCAATTCCAGAGCAATGGGGGCGTCAGGGTAAGAAAGGAAGCGCAAGCATCATGCATAGTGGCCACAGTACCCACCTCTGGAGGCAGTGTTATGATCTGGAGTGGCTTCGGTTGCTCGGGTCTAGGCTCAGCAGCGTTATGTGAATTGAAGTAAAATGAAGTCAGCTGACGACCTGAATGACCAGGTTATCACATCTATGGAGGTTTTTCCTTCCCTAAAGGCGCTGCCATATTCCAGCTCTCAAATTGTGAGTGGTTTAAGTCAGGCCTTAAGTCAGCCTTTATTGGTCACACATACATTACTGCACAGTGAAATTCTTTATTCTTCGCATATCCCAGCTTCTTGTTAGTAGGCCAGGGTCAGAGCGCAGGGTCAGCCATTTTTACGGCGCCATTTAGATGTGTGGATAGACAGAAAACACCCACATTACTAGACTTGCCTTGCAAGTCCCTAATTACTCTAAATGTGTATTTGGCAGCCACCGAGCACACTTCTCCAGCTTGTACGTACTGTAGTTAGCATTGCTTGTCCCTGCACTGCAATGACCGTCTCCTAACACTTTGAAAGTTAATCCTAAGTTGCTCTGAAGACATCCTTGTCATCCTGGTGATCCACCATACCCTGGGTGGTTAGGAGTGGAGAAATAGTATGCTAGTTACGCATGAACCTGGGGTTCTTTGAATCCTGGGCAACTGCTAGAGTTGCCAGCACTGAGCAAGATGACTACATGACCTCAGAACTTATTCCAAGCATTCAACTTAATTCTTTTCTTGGAAGCGCTCAACGAGCTTCTAGTCTCTCTGGTTTGATCGATTCAGGCTTTGGATCCAGTTTTTCTTGCCATGACTACACCCTTTCTCAAAAATTGATATGAGTATTCGGGCCAAGTGTTAGATCCTTCTAAAGGAAAAAAAAATAACACTAATGTTATTAACGATACAGATATTGGATTGTGCTGACTAGTTGCTGTAAATACAAAGATAAGATCTCCTATTCACAATCATTTTCTGTCTTTCTGCGATAATGGCTTGTCTGTTCAGTCATTTAGCGAGTATTATTTCTCTTCAGAGCCTCTTACACATGCAGTTTCTCAGGCAGCTGGAAAAGGGTACAGGTGTGTGTATATGTGTGTGTGTGTGTTTGATACAGATGGTACTAGTCTTTGGTTAATAGGCTTCAAATAGTCAGTAGCCAGTCAGAGATGCAGTATTACAGTGTGCAGGTGTTCAGAATGTGCGTGTCTGTTTTTTTCTTGTAGGCTTTTCCAGGTGAAGATGGAGAGAGAAAAGTATCAGAGCGAGATCAGGGACCTGCAGGACCAGCTCTCAGAGATGCACGACGAGCTGGACGGAGCCAAACGCGTACAAGCAGCCAGCGCAGAGAAGGAGGAGGTGAACCGTACTGTCATGTTATTAATACACACCAGAGCTGAATCTTTTGCTAGCTTTTATTCCTTACGTGATATTTATGCCATAGCTTATTTTCCTTTTTACGTCAACGCCTTTCATTTTTATCATTATTGCAATATATGTTATTATTAGTTTATATATTTCTTCATCATTTTTTTTTAGATTATTAAAGACTTTAGGTCATTAGGTCTTTCTGCTCCCTCTCAGGATGTCATGCAGCTGAAGTTGGATTTACAGGAAGCAGTGATGGTGAAAGAGGAGCAAGACGAGTTGCTGAGGAGGCGCGAGAGGGAGCTGACCGCTCTAAAGGGGGCACTGAAGGAGGAGGTGTCCGCTCATGACCAGGAGGTGGATAAACTAAAGGAGCAATATGCAAAGGAACTCCGTAGGCTGCAGACGTCTTTGGAGGAAGTAAAGCAGGTAGTGTACTACCATCCCCCGCTTTTGTCTCTTTCCCCCATCCCCCACTTCTCTTTCAGTATCTGTAAAGTGGTTTTGTCACATTCAAACACCTGTGCAAACCTCCAAGCATTAGTAGCATTTTCATTTCTTCAGGTATTAAAGGAATGCACGTAGGTAACTTAAAGTTAAAAGTATTATCGCTGTAATCTGCCATGCATGATGATGGCTTTCTTAGAGTTGTCGCCATCTTTCATTGGAATCATCGCTGTTTACGTGGACAGGCGATCTACTCAAGAATAGAGCGGAATATCTTTATTGTCAATGGAACATGTGGGAAGGCAAACAAAATTAGGTGCTTTACACATATTGCCCAAGATAGACTAATTAAATTACACTTTATACACTTAACATAACTTATACGAGAAACAGTTCCGCGCATGGCACCAAAATGTACGTATATTGCACAGGAAATTTCAATTGACATATATTGCACAAGAAAGTTACATGGTTGAACTGAAAGTTACACAGAAAATTTTAATTTGCGTATATTGCACAAGAAAGTTGCATATATTGCACTTTACCCATATTGTCCATATTGCACATAAAATGACAGATATTGCACAAGATTTACGTATAGTGTGCATATTGCACTGTAAAAGGTCTTCTTTTTTTTTTTTTTTTTGGCAAAGTGATTGTGAGACATTTCAAACTCATTCCAAACCTGATCAAGGGAAAGAATATGAACCGAAAAGCACAAAATAAATGAGCCAAACATCGATAGGAAATTTTACACGAAGCTGTTGGTTGTGTCTGTTTGCCTGTGAGCATCCTGTTTGTCCAGGGTGGAGTTCCTTTACGTTCTCTCCTCTCTGAATAGGGCTTTCCTCTCTCTGTGTCCCCCAGTGCCGGGCTTACTTCCCTTTTCAGTTCAAAGGCACTTCCTGTCAACAGGATTCAATTGTGATCGGATCATTTTTAGAAGAATGAACACACTTGCCATATAAAACCATATGAGTTTGCCATAGTCTGTGTAGCATCGAGAATGTTGGCCTGCGTTGTTCAGCTGTGGTTCATTGTTGATGCGATGCGACACATAGATTCACTAACTAACGGACTGATTGGATGAATTTAAGTTACTGAGTGCTTCCTTTCTGTGCTTTTGTTAGAGTTGGCAAGTCAGTCCCATGCAGAGAACAATGCAGGAAAATGGAACACCAAGACGCCCTTTTTGCTGCTTAATTGCAGTGGCAGGCCGTCACTAATAGAATGAGGTACTGATGGGGAAATTCGCTGCACTGTGCCTCTTTTATTTCTTTTTACGCTTTTGCTCGCACTATATTGCAATACCCTCTTGTTAGGGGCCATTACACAAATGCAATAAGTGGGTCAGTGTTACAGATGCCTGAAAAAGAGGGGGATAGGAGGACATTGCACAGGCCCCCCCAGAAATTGTTATGGATGAATTACAATGAAAGAATGGAAATTGGGTAGCAAGAACAAATGGGACACTGGAAACCTTGAAACATTTGGAACTAATGGAAAACTTTGGTAAAACATTACAAACTAGCCAACAAGTTACATAGAAATATTGAAAGGATGGAAGGAAGATGGCACTGGAAACGAATGAAAAGTGAACTGGGAACAAAAAAACAAGAAGACCTTTAAAAAATAGTTGATTTGGAAATGAGCAGACTTGGTAACTAAGGGAAGACTGATAACGACATAGGATACTGCAAACAATGGAACATTGAAGATTACTGGAGAACATTGCGATGAGCAGTTTTTGTAAACTTGGAAAATGTGGAATTTGGTTGATACTGGCTGTTTCTAAGTAACTCTGGGTGTGGAGGACGTCTACTCCGTCCCCTTCAGCAGATGGGTTGTTGTTCTCCATACTCAGCCAGAGGCTTCACATTAGAGGCTCCACAGACTCCCCCTGTGAGCCGGATAGGAGCCCAGTCTCGGATATGTTCTCACTTCCCAAGGGAAATGTGTGATGTGATTTGGTCTGGTCCTGTGTTCGTTGCATGTCTGTGTGTCAGTCTTGTTTCCGGAAGTGTGACTGAGGTGACTAGGCTCTGTGGGGAAAGTGGAGTCCCACAGGACACCATGTGTTTCCTCAGCTAATGATAGCGTTTGTTTTGGGATATTCCAGATCTTTCTATTGGGGTGATCTTAGAGCAGCAGAAAAAGTGATATAAGAAGTGATCAGGTGGGAGTGAGGTAAAAAAAAAAAAAGATGGGGAAAGAAAGAATATGGAACATGAGAATCAGTAATCTGTTTGATTGGAGCTCAGCCAGAATCCACAAATCTGATATTCCATCTGCTTTTTATCAAAACCCTGCCCTTTGGAGAGTCTGGAGATTCTTTTAGTAGAGCCTTAGCAAATGTCCTGTATTCTCTGCATTCTCTATCCAGTTATGAGCAAACTTTGCAGTTACCTTTTTAAATTTTTTATTTTATTTTATCATGTATTAATGGCTCGATTAGAGATGTGACCTAACGGGCTAATGGCAGATCGGGTGATTGGGGGTTTAAGTAGGACCAAGAATGTCTTTTGCTGAGGCTTTGTTTCTTCGCCTCATTATTTTCCTGCCTTGGTGTCTGGTTTGACCATTGAGGTTTCTCTGCAGTTACCCCCAAGAGAGCTCTGTGGATCTAGGATTAGATTTGTGAGGATTAAAATTTGGGATTAGAAGCTGAGGATTGTTGCTGGGAGTTTGACTTTGCTGGCAGAACTAGGCGTGTTTTGCATGGGCTGGGAGAAAAGCCAAGACATTTCAATACCAAGAGGCAGTGATGTGGGCAATCATATCTTCACTTGGGTTAACTAACACTTGTGTTAGTCACTTTGGTGATATTTGCTACTTAAGACTAGACTATCTGTTTGATCATTTCACACTGTTTTATACTGTATGTTTAAGGTTAGAAAAGTAAAAAGGTTTGTTTGCTCTATATATTTTATTAGAATAAAATATACTAAATGTATTGCATTATTAGCCTGCGATGGCGTTGGTGCCGAATTGATGGAAGGCCCCGTTCTACCTGTGCTTTGCCCCAAGTCCCATATATCTTGCTTCTTGTGTTGCAGTCATTCTTTTCATTTGACTCCTCACTTGTGGAAAGCTTCACCTTTTAATCCTTTCACCCGAACTCCCAACAAACCACTGCTCAGCCGGAGGACTTTGTCCTCTCACATCTCCAAATACATGAACTGATTCCAAGAGACTTATCCTGACTGGACTGAAGCCAGTGGCTCTCTAGTAGCGCCCTTTAATTTCCACAGTTCTTCTTCACCGCCCTCTGCTCCTACTTGCTCTCCTGCTCCTCTGCATCTATAAGGCTCTTGTTCTAGGCCAGGCCTATTGTAATGCATACGCCCAGAATGAAGGAACAGACCAAGTCTTATTCTGAGAACTGGAGAGAAGCTCAGGCTTTGGTGCTGACCCAGTCAAAGAAAAAATACTCTGAGAGCACCTGATAAAGTTTCCAAAGCCTTGGGCGGCCTGCTTTTTTGTGTTTGCACCTTTATCTTGCTGGGAAGTCATGCTCTGTGTTTTAAAAAAAAAAGGGAGGACATTTCAGTTTAAACAGCTGTATATGTGCATGTGAATACAGAGCCTTGGGGTGATGCATGAAACTGTGAATAGGACTGGCTGGATGAGGGGACAGATCAGCAGGAAATCCTGTCAGCAGACTCATCCTGAAGTTGAGTCAGTGAATTATCATCAGCTTAGTAGTGCCTCGGCCTAACACTCCAGATACTGCAGACGTGCCGAAAGTCCCCGTGTTTAATCAGTTCTTTTGAAGATTATCTCTGTTTATATAAGGACAAATGAGCTGTTCTTACCTGTTAAATGTCCACTTGTCCACATTATATGTTACATTATATGATAATTTTGTCTTATGCTTGTGTGTTGTAAATGAATCACAGCCGTTTCAGAATATGAAGCTTTAGGCTGCAGGATGGTATTTGACATCGGCTTTTGTTTCCCGGACAAACACACAGCATCGGTGAGATGGATAGAGTGACTCTAATTCAAACAAGTCCCCAGAGGACAGCACTATATCACACACCTAGGATTAAAACGCATTTGTCCTCGGCTTTGAGAATGTTTTCCACTTTGTAGTTTGTCGTAGATTAAGCAGATTTTTGGAATGTGAATGTGAAAGCAGATAAGACTTAAGGCCTGGGTGTTTGGGTCGTGGTTTGCCGTAGACAGGTTTATTATCTCTGCTCTGTATTTAGGAGTTTTATAAACTTCATTGTCAAGATTCTTGGCGCTGCATCAGATTTATTTCGGGAATGTCGAGTGTTTTCTACCGAGCTGAGAAAACCTTCAGAAAACCATTGTGATTTTGATTGAGGGCACCTACTGAGTCTCACGTGGCTTTCAGTGTTGTTAGTGTTCAGCTTTGTAAAGTTCTCACAATGCTGGTTAATGTCCAACTATGAATAAAAGAGTGAGAGTGAACTGGAGAGCCCTTCAAGTCGACCACTTCTCACTCCCACTCTGAATTGGAGCCAATAAAAAACACTCAGACTCAGGACCACTCTTGTAGTTTATGTCTTTTCCTAGCTTTCTGTTGTTTCTCTTGCAGTCTTTTTTGTTATTTTTCCTTCACATGCACTTCTTTAATCTTTGATTAATCTATTCTTGCTAACATTTTTTTTCTCTTTCTCAATGACCTACACTCTCCTCCACCCAGTTATTGCTCACTCTGTATTTATCTTTTTCCTTTCCCTCTTTTATTTTTCCTCCCAGTCTCTCACACACTTACCTTCTCAATTTTCTTCAATTCCCTATTTATTCCCTAATTCCTTTATTTCAGTCAAAGCGAATTCTAATGCCAGGATTTGTGTAGAAGAATAAAGGGAAGGAACCAAACCTTGATCAAAAGGGGCAAGAGAAATTGCTTAGTGACTCCAGAGTCCCAGCTCCACCCTCTATACCCCGCCCCCCCCTCACACATGTGGCTCCAGAGTCCCAGCTCCACCCTCTCTATCCCCCCACATCCCTCATCACTGCCCAACACCCTTGCTGCTTCCTGGGGAGGATTTACTTTCCCATTCTCTCCTATTAAACGGTCAGCACTACAGCAAAGGATGCCAATGCCTTCCACTTTTTTTCTGCTTTCCAGAAGTTAGACCCAGTTTTATTTTGACTGTTTCAATGAGGCTGATCAGTGAAACAGGGAGGCACTGAGTCCAGCGTATAATCTCTTTAATTTCTGAATCCATTACAGGCCACTGAAATTTCATAGGCAAACGTTTATACAGAGGCAGTGTTTACTCTTTCTTCCAGTCTGCCTGAGTAGAAAATTGGTGAGATAAATGGCAGCATAAGATATCCTTAATGCTTGGTTTTGATAAGGGCCAGACAAGGAGGAAGCAAGTAGGTGTTTTTTCCCACAGTACGCCACTCTCGTCAAAGCATGATGCATGACTTTTTTTCTTTTTAGCCATAATACGTCGTACATAAGATAAAACATGATTTTTTTTTTAAAAAAAAAAGGAAAATGACGTATATGAGATTTTATATTTATATTACAGAATATCACAATTGTGGTTTAATGGACTAGCAGGTGTGTACAGGAGTATAACACATCACTGTGCTTGTGGTGAAAATTAGCTACCTACTTATATGAAATACATTTTTGTTCAATCTTGAGTGAGAACCTCAGTGAGAAACAGGTGCAGATGATGACGGATGATCAGGTCGGTGATTATGAGTACACTGGTGATGCTGAATGCTGAGTGGTTGGAACAGATGAGAGGGGAAATGAGGTTGCTGCTGAGGTTGGTACATAAATAAGCGATTTTTTAAATTTATCTTTAGGTACTTGGCAGCCAGTCACACTGAAACTAATTTCTTTAATTCAATATACAATTAATAAAAAAAAGATATTGCCAAAAGTATTTTCTTGTCTGCTTTCACATGCATATTCACATGCATAGAAGTTAATCCACCCTCTCTTCTGGGAAGGCTTTCCACAAGGTTTTACGAGTGTGTTTATGGGAATTTTCTTCCAAAAACACATTTGTGAGTTCAAACACCGATGTTGGACGAGAAGGCATGGCTCGCAGTCTCCACTCTGATTCATCCCAAAGGTGTTCTATCGGGTTGACGTCAGGACTCCAGTCAAGTTCTTCCACACCAAAATCACTCATCCATGTCTTTATGGACTTTGCTTTGTGCACTGGTGTGATGGAACAGGAAAGGGCCGTCCCCAAACTGTTCCCACAAAGTTGCGAGCATGAAATTGTCCAAAATGTCTTTGAAGCATTAAGAGTTCGTTTCACTGGAAGTAAAGGGCCGAGCCCAACTCCTGAAGAACGACCCCACACCAGGTCTAATTTGCATGTAAAGGCAGGCGAGCGAATACTTTTGGCAATATAGTGTGTGTGATCTTTAGTGTACATTTCTTTCTTAGAAATTTGCCTATATCTGAGAAAACCTTCAATACTTCTGGAAACAAGTATCAGCTATGCGCTAACTTCAGTCAATAGCTAGCATCCAGTTATACAGCCGTCCACTGTCGAGCGCTACGATTACCGTTTGAACATGAAAATCACACGCTACATTCTTGATTTAATGTATGTGATGTGTCTGAGTTAACTTTTATCTTGTATATAGTCTTGTATCTTACCCTGTGTAGTTTAGTGGTCAGATTGTGGTGCGTTTGGGATTTGTGGTGGTTAATGATTTCCCGCTTTGTGTCTGTGTGATTTTTAAAACTCGCACACAAACACACAGAAACAAAGAAACTGGACGAGGGGCTTCAGGACTTTGGCCTGTAAACAGAACGGGCATAAATCTTGCTAATAAGTAGCTGTTACACTAGCTGTGAAATGGCAGGGGGAGAATTAGCCTGCGCGCTCACACACTGATCTCTGGGTTTGTAATTTCAGTTTCCTTCCAACAGGGTGGAAGTATTTCAGGTTTCATAGGTGCTGATAGTTGCTTCTGTTCCTACAGTACGTCTTTTATATGCTTGTGTAAGTGTGTGTGTGTAGCTATTCTCATTTTAGCCCAAGTCTACCAAATACCTTACAACAGACCATTAATTAGCACTGTTGCTTTTTAAGATTTTAGTTTCTACGCACAGTGACTTACGGATCTGCAGTCCTGCCCGTGATCCAAAGCAATGCTGATCATGAATAAGAATTCCTGATACGTGTAAACCTGCTGGTTCTTCTGTCCATGTGCACATTCATTATCTTTTCACTAACTAGGTTTGATTTGGGGTTGTGCTTATAAATCATCCATATATACGATTAGTTAAAGCAAATACGCACCATCTACACAAAGCTTTCTGGTGAAAAGATTTGTTTCTTTCTGTAGATGGCCAAACCTGTTATCTCACATGCCTGGATACACCACTAGCATTATACCAGTTCTTCTAGTTTTCAAACAAACAGTGCCATGTATTAAATTCCTGTTGACAGTGACATGATACAAGCAGCTTATCACTTGACAGCGATCATCACTGCATATAAAGTGTTTTTGTTGGCACCTCATGATGTGCCCTGAAAGGACTGAACCTTGCTTAATCTCATCTTAAGTCAATTTGCAATATTGTATTGTCATGCATGTCACTGGAAGAGTAGAAAGATTGTATACGGCATGACGTGGAAAACAATACAGTCACATTAAAAGCAGTTAAAACAAGCGTGTATACTGTTCCTAGGCAACTGGAATTTATGAATCTCAAGCATTGAATCAAGCTAATTGAATAAGGTTAATTCAGGTTAATTCAGGTGGCACGGTGGCTTAGTGGTCAGCACCGTCGCCTTGCTCCTTCCGGGTCAGGGTTCGATTCCCGCCTCGGGGTCTGTGTCTGTGGTGTTTGCATGTTCTCCCCGTGCTTGGTGGGTTTCCTCTGGGTACTCCGTTTTCCTCCCACAGAACAAAGACATGCAGATTAGGCTAATTGATGTTCCCAAATTGCATTGCCCGTGGACCTTGCTCGAGGTCGAGGAGTGTGAGTTCCTACCATGGTCGCACAATGGGAATAAATACAATGACCCTCTTGGTCCCTAATTGGACTATAGAGGTTCCTAGATGGATATTCAGGGTGGGCCATTTATATGGATACACCTTAATAAAATGGGAATGGTTGGTGATATTAACGTCCTTTTTGTGGCACATTAGAATATGTGAGGGGGCAAACTTTTCAAGATGGGTGGTGACCATGGTGGCCATTTTGGAGTTGGCCATCTTGGATCCAACTTTTGTAGGAAGAGGGTCATGTGACACATCAAACTTATTGGGAATTTCACAAGAAAAACATTGGTGTGCTTGGTTTTAACGTAACTTTATTATTTCATGAGTTATTAAAGGTGTATCCATATAAATGGCCCACCCTGTATTAAAAAAATCCATCGTAGGAAAAAATTATAATATGCAGGAGGCATGGTGGTGTAGTGGTTAGCACTGTCGCCTTGCACCTCAAGGGTCCAGGTTCGATTCCCGTCTCTGTGTGCATGGAGTTTGCATGGGTCTTCTCCGGTGGTTTCCTCCGTGTACTCCAGTTTCCTCCCACAGTCCAAAGACATTTAGGTTAGATTAATTGGCATTCCCAAATTGGTCGTAGTGTGTGAGTGAGTTTATGTGTGTGTGCCCGGTGATGGATTGGCACCCTGTCCAGACCCCGAAGTCTCCTGGAATATGCTCCAGGCCCCCTGTGACCCTGAATACAGGATTAAGCAGTATAGAAGATGAGTGAGTGATAATATGCAGAAAAAAAAATTGGAATGTTAACATTTTCCTCAGTTATCCCCCCCAAGCAGAGTCTTTGTTCGTAAACACATGTCAAAGCAGCATTTAGTTTTAAAAAGAATTACTCAAAGTCAAAGAACAGATAGACAGGTCCTGCTCAATATTTGGAAAGAGCTAACCTAAAATTCTGCCGCAAACCCACCAATGTAGCTGGGCCCAATTTGTTTACAGACAAATGCTTAACAAGCAATAAGTGCTCAGGCTTAAGGAGCCAAGAACAGACTTTAACAAAGCAGGTGCAGGGCCATTGAGAAACTGTAGTGGTCATGCTCAAGTGACTCTAAATGGACTGGACAGATTATCTGGATTGGACCACTCACTTAAATCTCCTCGATCTGCTCCTGGCAACGGTGCTTTTGTGTAGGCCAGCGTCACTTCAAGCAGGGTCTCAGGTGCTCAGTGACAGCCTGGGAGGTTTCTTTTCTGTGTGGTGGGATAAAATCAGTGCTTAAACCTGCTGCCGTCAAAAATATATTTCACAGCCTCTTTCACTTCATTTCTCTCTGTACAGAGTAATGCAGCAGTGTCTAAAGAGAAGTCAGAGATCGAGGTGGCGAAGGGGACGGCAGAGGGCCAGGCAGGACGGCTCTCTCAGGAGGTCGAGCGTCTGAGGAGGCGAGTGCAAGAGCTGGAGAACGAGGTGGCCAAGCTCAACCGCATCATTGATGAGGCCAAGCTTCAGGAGAGCAGGCTGGAGGAGAAAGCCAGACGTCTAGAGGTACGAGTCCAAGATATTATGGCAGATTATTATAACTAAGGTTAATTATACTTTTAGCTTTTCTGCAGAGTCTGGACTACTATAGGGTGAAGCATCTCTACCACACATTGCTAACTGGTTAAACATGGTATTTTCAAGTCCTGCATTTAGCTACCTAGCGATTAGTAAAAAGAGAACACAGTCAGAGAGGCAAGGCATAATTTCGAGTTACGACTAGAAAAATATTGTGCAACATGTAAACGTGAACACATGATACAGTGAGTCAGACTAAATATTAAGCTAATTAGCATGTAACTATTAAGTACTTCCAATATGTTATAAAACAAAGCAATCCCCAATATCAATGTTTCACTCGTGTTCTATCATTACACTTGTCTTCCTTCAATAATTGGTCATGGGCTCTTCTCTGCAGAAAGAGAAGAGGCAAGTTGAAGAGACCCTCAATGAGGTCAAGGAACAAGAAGAAGAAATGAGCCGGGCAAACCGAGCGCTCACGGCACGCTTGGAAGAAGTTCAGGTGTGTCACCGGTCCTAATTATTATTATTATTATTATGAGGAGGAGGAGGATGCACAGGATACACAGTCCACACCTTTCGTTTTGTTTCTGGAAAAATTCTAACATTTCATGTCTTTCCTCTTTCTTAGAGAAACTTGACCAAACTGACCCTGGAGCACAAAGACCTGGAGGAACGTCTGAAGGAGGAAAGGAGTCAGAAGGAGCAGTTCAAAAACACAAAGAATGAGATCGAGGAGGAGAGGAGACTCCTAGACAGGACGGTGGAGAAGCTGCAGAGAGAGGTGAGACGCGGGGAACGCAATGTACAACTTTAGCTTGACAATGTTTACTAACATGACGTAATCATCAAAGTAGTCTTAGATCTACTGCATGATCAAACGATAAGGGATTGTCCAGGGCTTGTCTACACTTAAGTGATACGGCTGTGATAAACTACTTTTCCCAGCGATGTTGACAGCATAGATTCTCAGTTCATTTAGTTGCATTCTTTATCGTCTGCCTTTTTCATATCCAACCTCCCGACAAAGCTGACTCGTGAATGTATTACTTGCCCAGTCTGTGCAGGCTAACACCAGGTGTAACCGTCTGTCTGTGTGTGTAGATGTGTGAGATCGTGCAGGCGTCTCAGGGCTCCACGCAGGAGCTGCAGGAGCAGATCGACACCTACAAGGAGAAGAACAGGAGGGAGCTGGCTGAGCTCCAGAGGCAGCTGCGAGACGGGGGTCTGGAGCTCGAGAAATCTCGCATCGCTGCCAAGTCTCTGCAGGAGGAGGTTGGTTTGGGCGGGACACACGGCTACTCATCATTAACAGCTCCCCAGATCACCTGTAAACAAATGTCATGCAGTATTAAGGGTCCTGCAAACCTGTGTGTGCTGTTTAATGTTTTCCCAGAAATACAAGCCTCAGGCAGCAGAGATGTTCCTATGATTGAAAGCAGGGTTTGCACATAGTCGATTGCAGGGTTTTGTGTGTGTGTGTGTGTGTGTGTGTGTGTGTGTGTGTGTGAGAGAGAGAGTATACAAAATACAGTTCTGACAATCTCAATGATATCATACATTTGTACAAGAAAACTTCTAAATAATTGAAAATATTAGTAATATGTGAAGAGATTTTGTAGATAGTGTGTGTGTGAGTGTGTGTGTGAGGTCTCACTTTGGCGGGCCATTGTAAACACTTTTCTCCTTTAAAAGTTCAGAACTGCCTCAGAGGTCAGAGCTGTTGAAATGTTGTGTGGCGAGTAGGAATAACACACACACACACACACACACACACACACACACACACACACACACACACACACACACACACAAGTGAAGATAACCTTGACAGTTTGCCAGCTTTTATAATGTGTTGTTATTGTAAAAATGCCTCAACCTCTTTTAGAAAGATTTTTGTCCTGTCGTTTGAAAACGGTTTGTTCAGCATGGAACACGCAACATGAACGAGCAGATGAGTTCATCATCAAAAACAATTAGACTAGAAATATTCATGTGAAAACATATTTTTCATAACTTCAATATTTGCATTGTCCTTCTACTGGGTGTGCTGCTCTCTGAGGCCAGAGTTCATATGATTCCTATTGCGACTCCTCATGATGAGTCGCCCCTGGTTGAGTCAGATGTTCTGTTGGGGCTTCCTGAAGGCTCTCACTTTCCATCCGGTCCCAGTACCTGAGCAGTTTCACAGGAATGTTGTTTTATTCTTTGTTAAGCCACACCGTGACCTATGAATCATTCAAGCATTTTTAAAAAATCTAGCATACTGTAGGGCATGAATCAGTGAGAACCAGGTGCAGATGATGACGGATGATCAGGTGGTGATTAGTCTACTGCTGATGCTGAATGCTGACTGGTTGGAACAGATGAGAGGGGAAATGAGGTTGCTGCGAAGGATAGTACATAAACAAGCAATTTTGAAAGTGTTCACTGTAGGGACTTTGAGCCATCCCTCGTGGCTTTTGCACAGTAATGTATGTGTAGATAATGGCAACAATTTCCAATTTTTATTTTTTTTATTTTTTTGATGGACCTAAACATAAAGTTTTAAACCTATTTTACAAACCCCAAGTAATTTGAGAATGAATTCATGAATTTAACAAAAATATGTTTTGCAAAATCCTTGATTGACATCCCAGAAATTACACTGTAAACCCGAATAAGTTGGCAAAACTCAAAAAAATGTAGGTAATCAGTTACATCAAATTTTTTCATTAATGAGGTTTCCAATTTTAAGTAAACAGAACTATCAGTTTTTGAGTTTGTTGTACTCATTCATATAAATCGTTCTTTACTTGCATTATTGAGTAGCCCAACTCATACTATTTAACAGCAGTTATTATATATATTTTTTTATTTGTTGCAAATCAAATAAATTGTCGTTGGTCTTTCGGCTGCTCCCGGCACCGGGTCGACACAGCAGACAATCCGTACGGCACACAAGCTTGGCACAGGTTTTACACCAGATGCACTTCCTGATGCAACCCTCCCATTTTATCTGGGCTTGGGACAGACACTTCATCCAGCTGTTGGGAATCGAACCCGGAACTTTCACATGGCAGGCGAAACACCTCCCACTGAGCCACCAGTGCCTTATTGCACTGGTGACGTCAGACACAAATTCATTAGTCTGAAAGATTTTAAGTTGGTGGAAGTACTTAAAATATCAAATTTGTTCAGCTAACTTGTAAAGTGTGATTTCTACAAACTCATAAATACCAAACAGTTCTAAATACTCATCAAGGTCTATTAATATGAACTATCTGTAATTATTTAACTCAATATGTTGAATTACTTTGAGCATTAGGGTTTACAGTGTACCTCAAACAGGTTTTGCTGTTGGATTCTTTGTACAGGGAAACGTGCCAAATCCCTGTCCACGATACTCCTTTGTGCACCATAGATGCAGCAGATTTTTTTTTTCCACTTACAAAATAATGACGCATTCCTAAAAACCTGTAGCTTTTCTAAAGATCTAACCCATTTCGCACTCAACAAACCCAGTGACCTTTGACCTCGGCTGATGGGATGCAGTCAGCCCATCGCCACCCTGGCATGTGTGGAATGTTATTGTTTGATATGGGAATAGTGAGGTCTTCAAACGGGCCTGCTGTGAGGAACACGGTGCCGAAAAACTGAAGTGGAGAGACGGCTACTTCACATAATCAGCTCTATCCAGCCCCCCAGCCCTATCTAACTATCTATCTAATATGCATATGTGTGTGTGTGTGTGTGTGTGTGTGTGTGTGTGTGTGTGTGTGTGTGTGTGTGTGAGTGTGTTGGACTCTTCTGCAAGTTTGCATGTGGCTGTTGGAAAGCATGCCAACAATAGCAATGATAAAGATAACACATGTAACACGCAGGCCCTTCCTCTGTACACAGCTGTGCGAGTAGGAAGAAGAGGATGTGTTTTGCTGAGATGGGCGAGTCCGAGTGTTGACCTGCTGACTCCTCTTCCCTTGAGATTTCCATATAACACACACACACTTTGCCCTGATGCACACACGTGAACTACGTTGTTCATGCAGCTGCATCCTCTGGTCCGATACGACTTTGCTTCGACTCCCTAAACACATGGCCTTTATCACTCACATTTTTCACAACAGCCACACTCCTATTACACATAGTGTGTTTAGACTTCTGGCATTATCTGCTGCCTGTCTTTTTTTTCTCATTTCCAGATTGAAATCAAATTGCTTCCATATAGTCTGAACAATTAAAACACATCGAATCTGATTTTTGAACCACATCCGGAGGTGGTTTGAAATCCGATTCGAATCGGATTCCTTACGGTGTGTCTCAGACCGGCTGCACTACCGTCTCCAATCGGATTTCAAGATGTCCAACACAACGAGGACAGTACGGACGTAGGTCCATGGACGAAGAGTGAGTGGGAGTTGCTCTAGACAGCGATATGACCTGAAGGATGAAATGTGATATCTCCACTCTAAACAGTCTTGTTGTTATCTGTCTTGCCAGCATTTCAGGTCACATGCTACAGTGTAACAACACCACTCTTGTCATTACCATAGCAACCAAAACAAAAAGTCGACATTGTGTCATATTTGGGGTAACCAGATCCAAATCCGATCGGATCACTATGAAATATCAGTCGGTTCTAAAGATCAGATTTGTGAAACAAATTGGAGACTGAACAATCGCAAACTTTCTTTGGAAGGAGACGCAGACATTTGCGACCTTCAGGCATTTATCCAAAGTGCTTTGAAGTTTCCGTCTAGATGCACGTCTTCCTCGATCTCTGAGGGATTATAGGACAATATTAAGGCCGTCCTGAACAGGAAGAACAACAATGAACAACTGAAAGATGCTGTAATACAAGCCTGGAAAAGCTTCACAAAGGAAGGTTGCAACTTGATGCGGTTACTGAAAGCAAGCAAGGGATACAGTATGCATCCAGATATTAAGTGTTATTTACATCAGATGTCTGTTCGTATACTTTCTGGCAGGATAGAGCACTAAAATGAAAGCTGAAATCTAGTCTGTCGTCTCATATTCAACTTTTGATCTGAAATGCAAATGTCTTGTGCGTGTGTATAGCAAAACCAAAAGCATTGAGCGCTTTATACAGAGACTGTTTTCTTTGGGCTGAAAGTCCCTGAAAGTAGGCGTAAATGTCTCATTGTCTCTGAGTACATTTTTGTGCGTGTGTGTTTAGGTGGGCCAGTTGGAAGAAGACCTTCGGCTTTGTAAAAGAGACAGAGACGAGGCGGAAGAGCGAGCGAAGCATTTGCAACAGAAGGTCTTTGAGCTGGAAGTGGATGCGGAAACCAAAGTGCAGAATAATGACAAAGCCAGACAAATCAAACAGCTGGAGGTACACACACACACACACACACACACACACACACACACACACACACACACACACACACGCATGCATGCATGCATGCATGCACGCCCACAAACACAATCAGCTTGAATAATCTCATTAACATGATATCTCTGTCTGCTGTCAGTTGTCCACTCTAGTGTTTCTCTCCTATTTCCTTTTCACAGAAACGGTAGTCCATAGTTTATAGTTCATACTGTATTAGTTAAAGCATCAACTTTAAGTAGCACTTTTGATTCCTGGTGCAAACCGTCGTACTCCGACACGAACAAGACACTGCGTCTGACACAGTCATAGAACATGGAATTCTCAGTTACCGTAGGAACATCCGTTTACCTGGAATTCCCCATCATAAACACACCTGATGCCACAACAGTCTGGTGGTACACACACACACACACACACATAGTCAAGGGTAACCTGATTTCATCTAAATCTGTGGCAGTTCTTGGGATGTTCGTGGAATGAAGGATTAGGAACATCTAATACTTTTTATTTTAGTCCACACGGTCAATGCAAACATTACTTTCAGCACACACACACACACACACACACACACGCACACACACACACACACACACACACACACACACATAATACAGATGCACTTGCTCTCTTAACCACAGGTTTCTTTTTCTCTCTGTAACCAGAACAGAAACACATAAATAACACTGCATTAATGAGCCGCAGGTGGAACGCCTGACGTGTGACCCGATGGCTTTATCAGACTGTCGATCTTGAGTTCAGATACGGACTGTAAATATGACGTTCCTCTAATCCGCCATAGTTTCTGAGCAGAAAACTTGCAATGTGGTTAAAGCAGAACTTCTGATCACATGTCATTTTGACAAAATCTATGCAAACGCGTACGTCCCAGTTACACCGACCTACTCATTAGAAGGCAGGAGGATGAGAGCACTATTTCAATTCATATTTTCAGAGATGTTGGTTTCGCAATAATCTGCAGTATGTGTGCTTCGTCCTGCAGGACCAGGTAGCTCATCTGGAGATGGAACTGGAGGAGGAGAGACAGAGCGCGGACGTGCTGATGGACAGAATCGATCGAGGCAGAGAACAGGTGAGCGTCTCTCACAACACGCTTCTTTAGAACCCGGGATCCTGGCGCGGTTAGACTCTTATGCTAATATGTAAACCCTGCTATTATAACTGCACACAGGCTCTGTGAACGGGTCTTGTTCTCCGTCAGCACCGTGTGTGAGAGGGATATCATATTGTAAGAGGAGCTTTGTGTAATCGGCCCGCTTTGGCAGGACGTCCCATCATGTAACATCGCCTGTCCAATTTTCATGCATCAATTAGGAGCTCTTTCTAACGCGGTGCCTCAGCCAGAATGCGCGAGTTGCCAGGCTTCTCAGATTAGTAGGCGCCTGTCTTCACTCTACCTCTATTTATGAAACGGAAGATTTGGGAATCCTAAAAGTAGGAGTTTCACATTTGAATGACGACCCACTCGCCTTTCAAGCTTTAGAATATGAAATTCATAATATTCAGATGAAGTTGAACTGCGTAGGATTGGACGGAACGATGTTAATTCATTTCGAAAAATGAGCTGCTTATACGTTTTAGGAGCATGTGTGTGTGTGTGTGTGCGCGCACACACAATAGGGGAAGTCCATTTTGGAAACAAGCCGGTTATTTTCGGCTCCACGCCGAGGGGATGTTTACACCATAAACTTTTGGCCTGTTTCAGCTTCGCATGGCTTTTTCTGCGCGTATTGTTTTCGGAGAATCTTCTTTCCCGATGACATAATCGGGTCCATGGACACTGACGCACCTGTAGAGAGGCATTCATCGTGGCTACGATGTGCCAAATCTGGATCCGACTTGAGCTAATGATAAATAGATGAGGGAGCATGCAGGAGCATAGACGGTCTGGACTAAAAAACGGAGCCAAAAAAAAAGAAAAAACAGTCACAGTGGGGTGAGTTTCCGTAGAAACAGTGGAGTGCTGTAAAGGTTTAGAGGGAAGTAGATTATGGGAATGAGGGGTATTAAAGGGGCAGTGGGGTGGGGGTAGAGAGGGGTGTTGGTAACAGGATGGGCACACCTGAGACCCATGGCACCAGGTGCAAAACGAGAATGTCTAAATAAGAGTAATCTCCTGCTCCTCTCTCTCTCTCTCTCTCTCTCTCTCTCTCTGTCTCTCCGATGGGTTTCTGCGTGTGTGTGAGTGTGTGTGTGTGCGAGTGCGTGAGTGTGCTGTGCTCTGCTGAGTCGGCGCCCTGCAGCGCTGAGTAACACGCGCACCCCATCGCTCACTGCTGAGACTCGCTGTCACACACTAATTGGCATAAAATATCATCCTCCATTACTGCCTCGTGCCAGCAGATAGTCGTCCTCTCATTGTTTCCGTATCAATCTGACTCTAATAGCGCGTCGTCCCGTCTGTCCGCATCACTCAGTGCACGTCTGGCCTGTTCAGCTGGCACATCACATGGAACAGCTGTAGAGTATATCTTAGGGTGTATGTGTCAGTCTTATCTCTATATATATTAATGTACATTGAATGCAGTATTTCGGAAATGGACTGTAGACGTCTGCTTTAACTATTGAACTCTGTATTATTCAATTACAAATTTAAGTTCGATTATTGTCAACTTCCTCATAGTGAAGAATTTCTAATCACGTTTATATTTCACAGTAAGTTATACTGTATTTTTAATCACACCAGAAAGTCTGTGCGACATCGATGATAAACTCAGCGAGCAATACTGTACAGTGCTGTCCAAAAGTCTTGCCCCCCCCCCTCATTTCTTCATAATTTGTTTCCAAATAGACGTTTTTGTATTTTTTGAATGTCGTCTTGAGGAATAGTTCTCCAGGCTTTCCAGATGGACTTTTTGCCGCTCGTTTTTTTTTTTGGCACCCGTTTTTGTCTTTCGTTTTCAATCCAGTTCAGGAATGTTTCTTGTTTGTACAGTGACCTAGAAATCATTCAAGCATGAAAAGCATCTAACTAGAAACAGGTGCAGATGATGACAGACGATCAGGCCGGTGATTAGTACGCTGCAGATGCTGAATGCTGATTGGTTGGATTGGACGAGAGGGGAAATGAGGTCGCTGTTATATAATCTTTAAAAAAAATTTTTTTTAGATTTTTAGATCGTATCGTTTGCAGCCGCACACAGTAAAGTAGTTGTTCCCATTGCTTTTATTTAATCTATATCATATTCATTTAATTTAATATGAAGAAATGATGTGTGGATCAAGACTTTTGCACAGAACTGTACTGTGTATGATATATACAGTATGACTGTATATGAGTAACTGACCTGATGAGCTATAGTTCAAGAAAATGGATATAGAATGTGAATGTATTGTCGAGCCATTCTTTTCACATGTTCATCAAAACACTACATATACTTGGGATTGTGGTTTATACGTTTTAATAAGCTGCTGCATTGTGGGATCCACGAATCCACTCCCGCCGATCCACTTTAGTGATTCCCCTCCACGCTCAGAGGAGACGGTGAGATGAAGCGTGACTTCAAGGTGAGGCGTTATGGAGGAACAAGAGCATGGCAGACAGCAGTGTCGTCCCAGTTCAGTCACTTTGGCTATTTTAAAGAATTTCATTAAAGGGAAGTGTTTTCGAGAATGTTGCCTGGCGAGAATATCGAAGAGCAGTTCAGCCGGAACCTAAACTTTTCACCTGAACTGGAAAAAAAAAAAAAGCTAATTGTTACTGAGAACATTCGGGTGATTATACTGTAAATTTTCTTCGTCGGCGACTCTAAAAGGAAATGTCAACATTTACTGTCTGGGATGTTTTTTCCTATATATTATTTGTTTACAGTGTGTGATTGGGTGTAATGATGTGTGACAGATGGAGCAGTTGAGGAGTGAGCTGCTGCAGGAGAGAGCCAGCAAGCAAGACTTGGAGTGTGATAAGATTGCCTTGGACAGACAGGTAAGCGCCTTGTTCACAGGGATTCCCAGTGGGATGGCAAAAAAAAAAAAAAAGCCTTGTTCTTTTTTACATGGGCTTTCTGGGAGAGTTAATTTCCGACCTATAAGAGATATCGGTGCATGTTTAAAAAGTTTTCATGCTTGGCCAAACATTCCAAATCTCCAAATCAAGCCACATATTTATTATAATAATCTTGATCATTATGTCTCTTAATGAATTTATAAAGCTTATACGAGCATGGATATAAGGATGTTATTTTTGCGATACTGACTCTACACCGTTGTTAATAGAATAAGGACCTAAAGAGCAGGATATCTCATTTGGAGAGCTCGCAGAAGTCTACTAAAGAGGGACTAGTTGTCCAGCTAGAGAGCCGTATCCAGGAGCTGGAAGAGAGACTGGAAGCAGAAGAAAGGTTGGACACGGCAATACCGTAGCTATAACGGAAGAAAAGAAAAATCAAACTGGATGAAAATACTTACCTGTGTAACGTTTGTGTTGGACAGGGAACGTGCAAACCTGCAGCTGGTGAACCGGCGGTTGGATCGTAAGGTGAAGGACATGTTGATGCAGATGGATGAAGAGCAGCATTCGCTCCAGGATCAGAAGGACCAGGTGAGCACAATCACATCGTCTTCGCTACTGCCTTCACATTACACCAGCTCGAGTCTGTGAGTTGAACTCGTATGACGCTGTGCGTGCAGCTAACCCTGCGCATGAAGGCTCTGAAGAGGCAGATGGACGAGGCAGAGGAGGAGATCGACCGGCTAGAGCACAGCAAGAAGAAACTCCAGAGGGACCTGGAGGAGCAGCAGGAGGCCAATGAGCAGCTCCAGAATCAGCTCAAAGCACTGCGCAGTGAGATAAGGTAACCAGAACTGATTATAAATAATAATTAACTGAATTCGCAAAGATAAAGAGATAGAGATGTATCCACAATCCATTCAGCTCTTCTGCAAAGCCACTTTACCTGTACATGACATGAATTCTCTACCGTCACTGAGCCTGGATCAGTATAAAAACACAGACCAGGTGAAGCCATTAGTACTTAATGACAAGCGCCGCTCTTGGTGAGAAAGTAAACAGTAATAATGTCAAAGTGATAAAAAGTTGGCAGATCACGAAAGCTGAATCTCTGTTTCCTTCCAAAGACGAAAGACCAGCTCGGCTCCCCTCATTAACAACGTGGACGACGATGATGATGACGACGACGACATCAGCACTGACGGAGAGACCTACTTCAGCTCATCGTCGGGGTATAAACGCTCCAGCAGTCAGGACGCTATCATTAACGCGTACTCTCTCTGAGTGAGAACTGGGAATGTTTATCCTATCTGTGTTTAATGTGATGTAATGTTTTGTAAGTGCATTCTTTTGAAGTTGTGCCTATTAAAGCAACATAAAAGTCGAATATTGCATGATGATGATGATGATGATGATGATAAGGACGTTCTGTAATTTATGAATGACCGGGAATATGAAGTAATGACATACTGAAGGGCAGTAAATACCACTGAACTGGCTTTATACTACTATATATATATATATATATATATATATAGTAGACAGTTACTTGTTCTAACATAACTGTT
>QMIH01001155.1:156469-190388 GCA_003987875.1 Clarias batrachus | reverse complement strand
AGGACGTGATTTGACGGAGAGACTCGACGCGGATTGGTCAAGCTGATATTTTTGGAAGCGAGGAAAGATGACTGGCTGTGAATTATGGAGAATTTTGCAAACGGGGWACGATGACTGGCTCTGAATTTTGCGAAGGACTGAGACGCGATTGGCCGAAAGAAGCAGCCGCACGGCGTCCAGGTAGGGCTATGGAGCCGTGGCAACTGTGTTACTACATTGTCTTTATGTCAGAATGGCTAAACTGATAGATTTGATAAAATATTTATGTCACGATCTACGGATTATTATTAGCTCTAGTAACCACTAAACACAATTCTATTTCGTGCCAAAACATTTAGCGTTATTGTAACCGCTCCAAAACAGAGGCTGATTTTAGACCACTGGCGCTATCTAGCGGAGTTTGCAAATACAGTGTCACGTCTAAAAAATGTGGCTTAATCCAACACGCGCGAATCTGAAAATGTATAGATTAAACATTCAGAATGTACAAAAAAGACGCTAGTATTGGTATTTGGCTTGTCAGTGTGAAGGACTTAATATTGAATTTTATGTATAAGTATTGCTATTCTTTCTCCTTCCAAAATTTAAAGCCAATCATCTTTACCCGTTTGCAAAATTACGCAAATTTTACAGCCAATCATTTTCCTCCCTTCTAAAATTCACCTTGACCAATCAGCGTCGATTCTGTTCGTCACATCACATCCTGGCGTTTATCAAAATTTAAAGCCAATCATATTTTCCCAATTGCAAAATTCTGCAAAATTTACAGCCAATCATCTTTCCTTTCTTCCAAAATTCAGCAGTCAGCATTTAGTCTCTTCGTCCAATTACGTCCTGACTTTTGTAAATTTCAAAGCCAATCATATATCTCAGTTTGCAAAATTCTGTACACAGCCAACCAGCATGGAGTATCTGCCTTGCACCTGTTGCAGAAACGTTGCCTGGCCTGATCAGTCTTGATCTTACTGCGATGATATTATGGTTAGAATTTGGCTTAAACAACATAAAAGCATTGCATCATGCATTGCATCAGTGGTTCAACCTGCTTCTGGTGATGTAATGGTGTATGGGATCTTTTATTGGCATACTTTGAGCTCCTTAGTGCCATTAGAATGCCACAACCTGTCTGAGTATTGTTGCAGACCATGTCCATCCCTTTACGACCATAGAATAACACACCAAGCCACAAAGCTCAAATAATCTCAAACTGGTTTCTTGAACATGACAGTGAGTTCATTGTACTCAAATGGCCCCTCTACAATCACCAGATCTCAATCCAATAGAACACGTTAGGGGTGTGGTGGAACAGGAGATTTGAATCATGGATGTACAGCTGACAGGGGGGGGGGGATCTAGTGAAGATTAGCTAAATCACAATATTCCTTACTGTCCTAAATGTCCTGTATGATTCATGGTCTTTATGTTTGTGGGATGTCTAAGAAAAAAAGTGAGTTGTTTGAAGGTCGGTAGCTTCCCAGAATCTACTTTATGTAAATTAAATACGGTGATACTGTATCTCAACTTAACACAGATTTCAAGTTCAGTTGTTTTCATTCCCATGCTCTCTAGGTGAATATCACAAGAATCAGGAAAACAGGGCCAATTTCAGGTCAGTGATTAAAAGTAGAGCTCAATGGTTCAACTTAACATGTTCCCAGGGTGGTTGCTCTGCATCAGCTAAGCAGGCATTCTCTAAACTTTTTTTTTTCTTCAGACCCGACTTTACATCAGAAGGCGATAGATTTTCAATCAGTGTGGCAGAATCTGCAGTCTCTTTTATAGTAGGACACAAATGCAACAATGAGGAAGCATTGCAGTGAACTGAGATCATTTTCACACTTGGCCCAAATACTAGAGTGGACACCCAGTAATGATTTTCATTGGGAAAGGTCCAAAAATTTCAAAACATGAAATTACAAAACTATTCTTTTGGCCTTCTTAACAGTATGCCATCTAATGGATCAAAGTTTCTGGTGACTAAAAGGCACAATCCTGTTTTTGCTACCCATCTGGCTTTTTTCCAGTGGCATGAGATTTGCAGGTTTTTTTCTGTGTGACACAGTGAAGTGTGTTAGTAAGTAAGAAGCATATTAATGGAGGTGAAAAATTCAGGATTTATTTGCCATTCGAGAAAGTAAAGGCTTTTACTAACTCTTTTAATTATATAAGGTTAATATATTAAGCTTTAGCTTTAAGGAAATCACATATTGAAATTGGCGTGATTAGCGTTAGTTGTCCATTTTAGCCATTTAGGTTGTAGTTATCACTAAACCTAGTGTAAGTGGTTTGAGCAATATATGCTTTAAAAGCTCTCAGTGATTCCTTTCTGTTGTCAGATAACAGGTCACAAGACTGCAATCTGTGGGACAATGTGTTTTATGAAATTTTTTAATAACCTAATTGACCCCCATGCTCTTGTGCAAAAATATACATCTGTGTGAGTGTGTGTACGCTCACTATAGAGTTTGGGAGGAACACCTGTATACTTGCTAGTTTATGCAGTCAATCATATGTCAACAGCACAGTAACATCAGATATAGGTTAGAGCCTCAGGTGTTAATCACATACATCAGAATCAGAACGAGTAAGCTCTCTGACTTTACACATGGTTGTTGGTGCCAGATGGGCTGTTGTAAGGACTTCAGAAACCGCTGACCTCCTGGGAATTTCACACACAACTGTTTTTAAAGTTCACACAGAATGGTGCAAAACTAAATAATCTTTTCTCAATCCTGTTCCATTCTATCTCCAAAGCATCAAATAAAACTGTAGTGGTCCCTCTATCTGAAAATCTGGAAGCCTCTTACACCCTCACAATTATGAAAAAAACTAGAGCAATGTCATTTCATAATTTACATGTGGTAATATAAATTTATGATTGTGCCACTTAAACAACAAATAAGGGAATTGCATACAAAAATTAATATAACATTTCTTAAGTAACATCAATATAAAAATAAAAGTAGGGTTTTGTTTGTCAGCCATTAGTGTTTAACTCTTTCACTGTTCATGGAATAGAGTCCATGGAATATACTCATCCCATCACAAATTTTGTGGTATAATTTTTTTGCCGTTAAAAGTTTATGCCCAAAAAATCCATTCAAGACCATGGTGAAAAAAATATGAAAAAAATGGAAATAAATGCTCTTACTTTCACTATTAAACATAGCTGGAATTGCTACTGTTGATTTTGCATGATTCATCTTCAATAAGCATTTGTGTGATTTGGTTAAATGCTATTTTGCCAGACATTGCACTGGGCATTAAGGCCAAATAACTCTGTTTTGGTCTCATTTGTCCATAGTCTTGTGGTTTGTTTAGATGCAATTTGTGAACCTCAGTCATGCTTCCATGTTCTTTTTAGACAGAAGAGTTTCAGGGATCCCCTTTCAAACAAAGTTGCTCAGTCGTCTTCTAATTGTGCTGTGATGGACTTGAATATTCAACAGGCTCAGTGAGGGTCTGAGATGTAGCTCTTGGGTTGTTTGTATTTCTCTGACCATTGCACAGTCTGACCTTGTGGTGAATGTGCTGGAAGGTCCACTCTGGGAAGACTGCCAACTGTCTTGAATGCTTTCCACTTGTAAATATTTTTTTCTCACTGTAGAATGTTGAACTCCAAATTCTTTGGAAATTGTTTTATAACCCTTTCCAGATTGATGTGCAGCAAGAATTGCTTCTCTAAGGCAATTGCTTATGTCTTTCGCTCTTGGCATTGTGTTAACACACACTTGAATGATCCAGACCAGCAAACTGCAAAACTGTACTGTCTTAAAGCATGTGGAAAAAGTAATGGAGTACTTAGAATTTCTTGTATTTTTTTCCCCATTATTGTTTCATTTTTGTTAAATAAATAATGGCACAGTGAAAAAAAGTTATATGTTGTTTGTTTGAGGTTGTATTTACCTAATACTAAGACTTCCTACGATTAGATAAAAAAACAAAAAAAAACAAACTTTTACGGATGGCTGTATAGATGTACATATTGCCCTGCATCCCATCCAGGATGTATTCCTGCCTCACACCCAGGGTCCATGGAATAGGATCTGTTTAACCAGGACCCTGACCAAGATAATCAAATACTTGTTTTTATTCATATATGTTTTTAGATGTGCTGTTTAGTACCATGATTACTGAATGCCACAACTTACTTTTTTTTCCTAAATGGTTCGATTTGGGTAAAGGTGCTCATGGTTAAAGCAGTATTCTACCATTTCGTCAGTTGTTAGTCCTCTTATGCTTTAATAAATGCTGCTAGTGCAATTTCAACGACTTAGTTACAAAAAAAAAAAGAAGAAAAAAAAAGACCAGCTCAACCGGTTTGTCTTATATAGCCTACGTGTGTGAAGAATTGAAGGCGGGCAAGTTTTATGCAGATATGGGTAGAGCCGTTGGTGTTTGCTGACATGTTTGGACTCGGTGGTCTTTATGTTCCTGTGTCAGTAATGTAAAGGCGTTGGAGGTTCACCTCGGCGCGGTTCCTCTTGCTCGGAGCAGTGGGCTGAGCTACATGTCAACACATAAGAGACACGAGCTACTGCGCTACCGACTCGTCGGCTGTGATGGACGGACGTAAAAGCCGATTCGGTGTGAATGTGGATATATACACGAATGACTTGGATGAATGATTTACCTGATGCTTGTTTTAATCGACTTTTACTGACACCACTTAAACGGAGCTGCCGCCATGAAAATGAGACGGAGATTGTTTTCACCCAGATGCTGCTCTTTCTTTCCGTAGCGTGCCGTAAGCTCAGTAGATGTGAGTGAAAGATTTAATGTATAGTGTCTGTGTATTTCTTCAAGGTTTTTTGTTCGTTTTAAACAATGTGTTGCAGGGATTTCGGTGAGTTTAACGTTATTCTGTTAAATCCCGTGAGCTGTTCGTGCGCTGGCCTGTATTCGGACGAGTCAGTTTTAGCGATAACGTTACATTGTGTGGCGCTTTCAGGGACACGATGTTGCTGGCCTCGGCCGCGGTGGTGTGGGAATGGCTGAACGAGCACGGCCGCTGGAGGCCGTACAGCCCGGCTGTGTCTCATCACATCGAGGCGGTGATCCGGAGCGAATCCCGGGGAGGGAGCGTCGTGCTAGGCCAAGCCGACAGCCGCCTCTCGCCCTACATCATCGACTTACAGTCAATGCATCAGTTCAGGCAGGACACAGGTAAGATAAATGGTCTCAAATCGAAGTCTTTTTTTGTTTTGTTTTTTAAACGTTACGTGGACCGAATAAGAGATTTTGAAACATGCGATGTGATTTTAGTAATCTAGACATTCGCACAGAGTCTAAGCCACGAGGGTATGTTAGCGTGTTAGGTTTCAATCTAGTGGATACTCCGATCATACACTTTATCACAACGCCTAGGCTAAACCGAGATATGCGGGACAATGCGAAGTGGTCGCAGCACATGAAGCACTTCTCGCAGGTCTCAACAAGACGCTGCTTTTGTCGGTTGCTTTTGTCGTGAGCGGTCATGTGTTGCAACAGTTCAGGAGAGTTGTAGTTCACACCCTTTCCAGTAAGCTGTGACAGTCAAGTTGATAGTTAACAGAGAAGTTGTTGTGAACCCTGTGTTTCATTATCCTCAATCTTTTACCACAGGGCTATTCAAATGAAATTTGCGACAGTACAAAAACATATTTACACGGGACCAGAGAAGAAACTACCATGATTTACTAGAAACCCCAACTACTAGCGTTCAGTGTATGATGACACATATGTATATTTGACTACCGTAGGATACCTTACAAATGTTGACTAATGACATGAACTGTGGAAACACGAGTAGTTTACATCGAATGTTAAAATAATAAAGACGGTTCTTTGTCAACCTTTAAAAAAAAATTTTTTTAGAGTGATGTTTTCAGTTTTTCAACTGGACCAGATATAAAAAGTCTAATCTATGAGTGAGTGTGGAAGCTCTCATCCATTCTTTCTAGCCCTGTAGCTAATCTCTGGTTGGTGTTCTGCCTTTAAAGAAATAATTTATGTAAATATGTGATTGTACAAACTGGAACAGAGAATTTGTTGCACAACTTGCCTTGTTGAACTAGGAACCACATTATTCCTTCATTTATTTATTTATTTTAATTGAAACTCTTCTACAGTATTTGTTCCCCCAAATACTTCTTTTGGCATGCAATAACACTTTGCTGGGTCCATATCTGAAACAAAATCCAACAGTTAATGAGCACTATTCTGTTATGTTAGAGAGAATGCAACATAAAACAGCTGTTTTTCTTCAAGCCACATTTTCCGCCATTAAAACAAGTCTTACTTGTGCAGCTGTTGCTCTGAAAGAAAATCTAACGCAAAGAAATGAGTCACAATAAGAAGAGTAGAGGGACTAGATGAGAAGTGAGGCAATATTTTTAACAGTGTGAGCATGGCATGTTTTCGATTTGGAGACACCATAATCGGAGCTCTGTATATTGTTTGCCTTTTAAATGCTTTCTTTTTGCATGACAGGGGATCATTTGGGAATTTTGGGATTTATTGTGGGAGAGACAGAGAGAACAGAACCAGAGAAGGGGAACACAAGTCAGCTTTGGAGTGGGGGTTGGGGGGGGGTCTACAAACATTTGCAAGCGAGGGGTGGTTGGAAAAGAAACCATCACCCATTCTCTTTGTTGAATCTGAGGAACAGATGTGATCGAAGAGCGTGGGACAGAATCCACAGAGCAAACAGGAGGGGAGAAATTTGCCAAGATAGAAAGATTAGCCATAGTGAGACTACTAATTATGTGATCAGAGGACAACATTGTTTAAAGACAAAAGAGAGGTATACCTGCACCTGATGAAAGAAAGAGTAGTATGGCCCTGATTCCTATTTAAACACAATTGTTCGTAATTACCGAAGTGACCCAATCTAGGGCATGAAGACACTTTTCCAGCTTATTAAGTCTTTAAGGTGTCTCAGATTAGTCTATGTAGGAAATAATAATCAAAAAGATCTTCTCTATTAATACAGTCGCCACAAGGGGCTTGGCTGTTAGACTAAGAGTTAAGTGCCTTATGGGAGAGTTAAAAGTCAGTGACATTTAAAACCAGTTACATCAATTTCTTTAAAAATAGGACACTTTGTGTCCTTAAGGAATTTGTTTTTACAGCATTACTGTCAGGAACACTAAAATATAGAAAAGAATTCTAACAAATAGTTGAAACCTCTTGTGTTGGAACACAGAGAGACAAACGTGCTCACTTACACTCACATGCCCCAGTTGTTTTGAAACAAAGGAACATAGCTCTCTAACTCTATTTGGCAAATGGGTTAAAGATGTGGTGCAACTGTGCTGGAGACGCCATAGCACCCGACTGGTCTCAAGCAGCAAGATCCTTGCCAGATTTCAACGAAATTAAAAACGGACAAAGCGTGGACACAGAAATGCTGAAGTTTAATTTTGTCGAGTTTCTCCTGCAAACATTGGCTTGAGAGATGGGCCACTTTCAAGTTGAAAATGCGGGACAAAGACACATTGGGGGGGTGGGGTGGAGTGGGGGGGTGCTATACAGGGACTGAGAGGGATGTTAGGGGAATAATTTAGAAATGGGGACAGAAGAAGAAAACAGAGGGGTTTTAAGTTTCTCCTTCTGATTGCGCAACAGGCTGTGTAGA
Source organism: Clarias batrachus (assembly GCA_003987875.1). Taxonomy (NCBI): domain Eukaryota; kingdom Metazoa; phylum Chordata; class Actinopteri; order Siluriformes; family Clariidae; genus Clarias; species Clarias batrachus. Next base: position 182,770 of record QMIH01001155.1, on the reverse strand, counting down.
GTTTCAACAGCTTTGGGCCCCGTGTGTTTTCAAATGAAAGCCAGAGATTAATCATGCGTGCACACAGACATATTCATGCATGAATGCGTGCACATTGACACACACAAAGCTGGGTTAGGTTTCCTTTTTGCTAATCGCTTTCATGTGATTGCTCTGACGAGACCACAGAGTTAGAATTTGGCTTTCTGCTAACACATTTTATTTTGTGATCTGGGTTAGTTTGTTTTAAACCTCCAATCCTATTTCTTGTCACATGAGCTTTTCTCTTGTCAGCTGTTTCCTTGACATATTTTGTTTCACAGAAATCATTGTCAGATAGAAAAAAGGGAAAACAATGGAAAATAGAACCAGAATGTTAATTAATGTGTAATGAATTAAGTAAAAAAAGAAACTGCTGTGATTAAGATTACCATTAATTTAAAAGTAAGAATATTGGTGAGTTTGGGTGAGGGAGAGAGAAAAATGGTTGTGGTATGTGCTGTATTAAACATGTCAGTTTATAAATGCCTTTTTGAAAAACACTTGGTTTAGAGTGGCCACAAACCACACAGCATTGTTTATAAGACTTATAATGTATATTACAGACATTACAGTATGTTTGGCTGTGTTTTTCAACTTGAATTAGTGGTCACACCACAGATTTGTTCCTGCTTCTCAGAAAGTACAATTTCTCATTTTCCCATGACACAATATGACTTCTGTTGTGTCAGCTTTATTTTTTCAAAACAATTTGTTCATCATCACAACTGATAATATCGTATCAGTGTTTTACCTGCTTGTTGGATGGTGGTCTGTAACTTGTCAGTAATTCCTTGCTTTGAGGAAACCATTTGCACACTTTTTATTTAATATTCTTTAAGATATTAAAGGTTGTATTGTTTTTGACTTCCTTCTCTTCCAACAGGACTTTTGTAGGCACACACAATGTGTTTTTAGAGCAAAATATAGTCACAGGATTGGGGGACATGGTCTAGACTGTCCGTAAAAGTTTTGAAAGAGTTTTAAAAGGATTTATGTGAAGCAGTTAATAGCAGGTAAAAAGAAAACATTGCTGAATGGCTGTGTGGTGGGAAAAATGGTTGGGGGTCGATTATTTGCCCTGTAAACGTATATGGGTCTTGGTCATATTAATTGCTGAAAATCTACAGGTCTGGTTTGTGAAACTAACACAGACCTGGCTGAGACAACACCCGATTAAGATTTCAGGAAAGAAAGAACTAGCATAATTATATTTTGGGCAAAATAGTTTTATTTACTTTTTTTTGTTTGTTTTTCCTCAGCATAGTATAGTTTTTAATGCTAGTTTAATATTAGCTTAAATTGCAGTTAAGCGGCATAAGGGGTTCACATAGTCAGCACATGAGAAATGGCTTGGAGAAACGGGCAGTCACAGAAGCAAGGCGCTTTTCACAATTGAACAGATGGACGTCTCCGTACACCTGCTTTCAAGCTTTGTCTTGCCTCAGAGGTCCTGGGATCCTGAACCTAATGTCACACTATATGATATACTAAGGCATTGACTTTCTACACACAAACACACACACACACACACCCTAATGTTTGATACAGACATACCATATACAGATGCAATTTCTCTCCCATTATCACTGATGGCACATTGATTGGCATGTGAAAGCAGACATGACCATCTGTTAATATAGTGGCAAAGGGGGGGGGGCTATCAAAATATGTCTTTAAAAAAACACTTTTAAATATTTTGTAATAATTTTTTTGTGTTGGTAGACAAAGTGTATTGGCCACCCTACTTTACCACTGTGTCTGTTGAGTATGTTTTGCACCTCTAGTTCATTTGGCTGTATGGGTAAATTCTGAGAAAAGGAACAATAACAAGTATATAAAAAAAGGTTAATATTTAGAAACCGTCAGGTTATTTGAAGCTATATTGTATTTAAATTTTTTATGTTGTATTTCTATTTTTATTCATTTCTAACAGATGGATATCCTGGGTGAAATAGATATCTGAACATGCACATAAAGTTCACCAAGGGTAACTAACGTATTTGTAGACATTTCAGGTGTACCTAATTTTTATTTATTTATTTATTTTTGATAAAGCTAATTTAAAGGGCTTTAAAAAGAAAAAGAAGCTACTTGGTAAAGCTGTACTGTTTTATAACATGTTCAAACATCCTGGCTTTTGAGCAGGAGCAGTGCTTTCAGACAGGTGTGAAAGCTTCATTGTGCAAGCTGCTGTTTAAGGGTCCTCAGGCTTCCATTCTCTCTTAGGCTTCACCCTTTCCCCAATGTTACTGACTCATTGGTCAAAAAAACAAAAGGTACATAATGATTAAGGCAATACTTTTATTTATCTAGTAAGGAAAGGAAACAGTGTTATCTGTATTAGAAAACACAAAGATAACTGCAGATTTGCACAGAGAAATGATTATGGTCTAGACTAGTAGTTAATGTGAGGATCATGGAAACAATTGAAGCGATTAAAATCATACCAAGTGACGCAAAAAAAAATAAATAAAACAAGCAACACGTGCTCAATTGGTCCGACAGACAGTGCTTTTTTTTGTGACCCTATAGGTCACTGATCTCAGTATTCTGTCTGTTGAATAGCAAGACAGCTGTCTGAGTGTGTTTGATCTGGGTCTGCCCAAATACAAACAATAACTAGTTTGATCTATTGTGCCTACTCCCGCACAACCAATTATTGGGATTTTGCATGACTGTAGACCAAAACCTGTTTTTATCTTTTTTTTCTTTGTGATAGAAGGTCTATTATTTATTTAATTACTATAACAGTGTTGGAACAAGTAAATAATTCGGAGCGTTTTTAAACTCTAGCACTATGGTAACAATAATGTCTTGAGAATGAATAGGTTTTCCCTATTTGTCCTATAAGAAGCTGATGTGATCTATGGCATGAATGTACACCATGCTAAATCTCAGTATTTGATAACAATGTGTACATAAAAAAAAATACAGAGCAATGTGCTCATAAAGATCAATTCTATTGATCTATAATGTATGTCTGTTAAGTCTTTAAGAAATGCAAAATTAAAAAAAAACCTAATGTAAAACAAAAATATGTAAAAAAACAAACAAACAAAAACATATAATTATCATTATATACTCATGACACCCCATTGTGTCAATTTTGGCGTTTCACTAGAATCTCCAGTTTTGTTTAGCAATTAAAAAAGCAATGAATTCTCTACTAGTAAATAGTTTCTATTAAGTAAAATTAATACCATCTGATGTCTCTTTCTTTTTCTTGCAGGTACTTTAAGGCCAGTACGTAGAAGTTTCTATGACCCCACTTCAGCACCAGGTCAGGGCTGGCTGTGGGAGTGGGAGAATGATGCGGGTTCTTGGACACCATATGACATGGAGGTGTGCATTGCCCTGCAGGCGGCATGGGATCGTCAACAGGCATGGTTGGATCTGGCACCGCTTGGCTTCTGCTACCTCGTGGACTTTCAAAGCATGACTCAGATCAACCAGCAAACACAGAGGCGTCGCCGCATTCAGAGACGTTCAGACATGGCCTATCCACTCGTCTCTGGGCCATTGCCAAAAGCCCCTCAAGGTTGGGGTACTGGTACTCTGCCTGGAGGTGCTGCTGGTGGTGGAGGCACTGCAGGTGGGGGTTCAACTGGAGCACTTCTGGGCGTTGGAGTTTCTGGATCTAGCTCAAGTGGAAATGGTGGTCCACTCTACCCTAGTGGAACACTTTCAATGTCCTCACTTTCTCCTCCTGGACAGCCATGTGCCTGTCAACAGTGCATGCTTGTCTTGAGTGTCAAAGCAAATGCCATGACATCACAAACGCTAGGACGCAGAGCGCCGCCCTCAAAAGCACTCAGTCCTAAATCTAGTCGGGGGACACTTCCATACTCCTCTACAACCTCATCCATATCAAATGCATACTCACAAACACTGCCTCATGGGCTGTCCTTGAACCGCTCGCTCTCACAAGAGCGCAAGAACGCTGCTGATTTTGCTCAGTCATTGGCTATGCTTACCTCAAACACTGCCACTCTTTCTCTGTCCTCCAGTCGCCCACCTCCACCATCTTTGCCCCCTCCACCACCTCCACCAGCATCCCATCAGCAGTCCTTATCAATGTCCAGCTGTAACTCGACACCATCATCTCAATCAGTGCCAACTGCAACGCTCATCACTGTGGCCACAAGCAGCACATCTTGTTCATCCTCATCATCTGCTTCAACAGCTGTTCCACCTCATCGTTCTGCAGCCTGTGCTGCTCCTTTGCCCCCTCGTGCCAGTCTGGCGGGGCTGAGTCGGCCAGCACTGCAAAGAATTGCCATGGCACAATCCCGGGCACTCATCGCTTCTGGGTGAGACATGCTTACTTTTATCTTGTTACACTACACAGTATTTGCCATTATACAAAACAGCATCATATTTATCTGCTATGTAGGCCACGCTCTTGTCCGGGGTTGCCAGGTTCGAGTAGTATGAATTATTGACAGTTTTGAAAATTTCACCCTAATTCCGAGTGCTTAGCAGGCCAGTTTGTGTAGGTTAAGACCGTTATATCCTCTGCGTTTCACTAAAGGCCAAATCATTCATTCAGTTTGAGGGCATCAGTAAATTTATTTAAAGAGTTGTGAATGAAATGTTTACTTTGCTGTTATGTCACTTAACATCATGTTAATACACAGACAGTAGGCTTTAATAATACTAATCCTGGTTAGAGTTTAGAGAACCAAGAGATACTCATGGTCTCATTTCCATTACCTAGATTGTTCAGGTGACACTTGTTTTTGTACAGTTGCATGCAACAGTCTGCGTGAAGTTAACGTCATGCACTTGTTTTACATTTGTCTCTGTACAGACTTATTGCATGTTTATATACCCCATATTGCTTTTTATGTCAAGAGAAGTTATTAAGGGACAGCTTGTAGGCTGCATGTTTATGTGTTGATGCAGTGCGTTGTGGGGGAGTGTGTTTCTCACGCCGCTAAATCATCCAGCGAGGCTCGGCTTCATGGCCATCTGGGGACAGGACTAAGCATTTGAACAGTGAAGGAATGAAGCTGAAGTAAGCAAAGGAGTGGGGGGGGGGACTGAAAAGAGGATTGTGAAGGGGGACTGTCTGGGAGGGGGACTAACTTCCCTCAGTCTGCCCACCACCCACATTTCTGTCTCTCCCTCTCATGTCTTCCCACTTTCCAGGCCCCCGTCTTACCCTACCCCCTCCGGCATTGTGTGTTCCTTTTGGGTTGCTATGGTAACCTTTTTGTTATCATGGCAAAGCCTAGTCAGCATTAGCAACACAATGCTGCTTCCATCAAGTGTATGCATGTGTATGTGAAGGGATAAAAGTGCAATCATTATCTCATTGTACTACATATGCATAGCTTAAGTTTGAGCATGTGCCACACATTTGGGGAGGAGCAGCAGACCGGCTAATAATGGAAGTCTGATTGTGGGATATGTGTTGTTTAAGAATTTGTGGAAATAAAATATTGGCCAGAGCCTGCAAGAAATGTTTCATATAAGCTGATGTTCAAGCACAGTCAGGGATGGGGATTTAAGAACCAGAAATTATTGTCAGACCGGAGTTTTATTTACTATTCCTATTCATAAAAGAAATGCAAATCGTGAGTTCTTTACGTTCATTAGCTGCCTCTGTAACAAGCATAATTTCACACATTTCAAACCCAGCTGGATATTTGAGGTCTTGTATGATTTGTGTGTGGCGTTTTACCTTGAGAAAACGTCGTCTTTGCTTTCGTCAAAGTCATGCCATGTTCATCACCCAAATTGGCCGGTGGGTGTATTCCTTGGTCCACCACTGCTGCTTTCAATGAAACCAAACTTGATCTTCATGTTTTCTCAGTGGAGCTAGTTTAGCCTAAGCATTACTAGATCATGTGGATTGATGCCAATATTTCTCCATGCTCGCTAGCTAGCGAGCTGGCTAATAAGTAGTAACTGGTCGCTGCACCTTGAGTGAAGTGAATGATTGATTCATTCATGACCGACTGAAATACGCTTGTTTTATTTCAGCAAAATGGTCATCAGTAGATATACAATTAAAAATTATACAGCAAATTATTTCTCCACATCACAGACTCCATTTTTAAGGGCGACTGTCTCATGTTGTACTGTAAGTCATACACATATACCGCCACTATGGTAAAAAATGCAGAAAAATAAATCTGCTAAAGAAGATCTGTTAAAAAAAAAATAGAACAGAGGAAACTAAATTTGAGAAATATTTTCTTTATAGTTCCATCAAACCTTAATTTCTGCTTACTTTCTAAATAGGTTAATGGTGGTCTTGTGCACATATAAAAAATAAATTGCATAATGCATAAATAGTTGGTGACTTTTCAAGTGTCTTTATTCAAAACACCAGACTTTTTCTGCTTAAATTATTAAGTACTTCATAAAACATCACAGCAAACAAGCAAACACTGTAAGGTCTTTTTAAAGCATGAACAAAGTTGTCATCTCTTACTGTCTTCAGGCAGGTATGTTGTGCTAATAAGGGATAAATCTGTAGAAAATGTAAGAGTTAATTGGATTGTTTGTGTCCATGTGATTATGCACTGAGACACTGGATTCCTGAAAGTGCTTCCTCTCCTTCCCCATCTGTCCAAACAATGAGATTTAACGAGACCGTCAAGGGTAAATCTATCACCACCTTAACAAGTAGAAACTGAAATAAAGAGAGTTTTGTGGGATTTGGCCAATGAAGGTTCCATTCGAATGGCTGCTTGTTGTAGCATATTATTGTGATTAACATCATCATAGATCTATCTGTGCGTGCATGTGTGCGCGTGTGAAAGCGGAAGAGCGAACGTGTACCTAGTCATCTTGAGCTGCTTGCTTGTTTTGATTTCCCTGATTCAGTTGATAAAGAGCTGGGTTTGCCCCTCTGTAGGAAGTCTTTTGACCTGATGCTGAGTCTGAATGCCAACTAACCGCAAAACTCTGTTTGGTTTTTTCTTTAGATGACACGAACAATGCTTTGTTTGTAGATCTGCATCTTTGTATCCATAGTAGGATGATTTCTTTTATAGTTCTTTTTTTTATCTAATGATGTCTGAAATACTTTTCTGTACAAATAATTAAACATCTGGCTGTTGTTGGTTATATTTAGCATCTGATAGTTTAAATAATTCCAGTAATTTACTCTAAATAGTCTGAGAAATTAAACATTGAGATATTATGTGTCAAACCTCGCCTTAATCTCAAACAACCTTTTTTTTCAGTAACAATCTGAGCCTCATATTTGTCAGATTATTATAATGGTGTTAAGTGTAATTTGATTTGATTCAGATTTTAGAAGATCGCTTTCTGCAAAATCTTTAAAAAGCCTTTATTCAGTGCTGAACTAATGAAACAATTATCTGCACTTCACATCGGTGGTATGAGTATTATTGGTGGGTGGAAGAGAAGAAAAAAATTTAACAGTTTAAGCACTGGCTGTATATACATTTGTTACGTATCTCTGTTTATATTTAGATTTATGAATTACCTCTCCTCTGTTTGAGTGACGGTAGGTCATATGAACACCCCAAAAAAATCCAGCCTGCCACACATTTATGACCTGTACTGCCAGTAACAGTATTATTGCTTAATTTGTTAATCTTATACATTATGGCCCTGTTCAAATCCACTATACATGTCATATGTCTCCTCAACCAGTGGATGTGATGATAGTGAGGCATCTGGGAGAGAGAGTTAGTGCGTGTTAGATTAACGATATTCCCCAGCATCTGTCTTCTATTGCACCTGTTATATTATTCCAAAATAGTTTAAGCACTATGCTAATATACAAGATTGTATTTATAAATGGATAAAATATAATTATAATATAAAATATAATAATAATAAAAATAATAAAATTTTGCACCAGAAATGCATTATATTAAAAGTTTGCTATTAAACTGCCATTAGTAAGATGACGCAGAAACTTTTTGCTTAGCTTCCTCAATATTAGTATAGACGTGACGCATGGAAAGATCTAAAATGTATATGCACAAGGGCGCATATTCTAATTCAGCTTTATGTTGTGGTCCATTGTAGCAATGATTAATATTGAAGACTGTAAAGCTGCTAATTTAAAAATATTTTTGTTGGTTTGCCCTAGTGTGCCAACAGTGCCAGTGAAGAACCTCAATGGATCCAGTCCCATTCATCCAGCTTTAGCAGGTAAGACTGTAAGCATATGAGTACATCTGATATATTAATACAAACAAATGTAATGAAAATGGGAGAGAAATAAATCAGTATACAGAATGTTCGGGGTTTAGATAAATCCTCAAGGCATTAATTCCATTTGATTTTCAGTATATTCTATACAAACTATACATATAAAGAGGGTGTATATTATTATTTAAAAATGTACAAGTTGACCATATCTTAAAAGTAGATAAATAAATGTATAAATTCTCCCAAAACTTCTAACTGAATAGATAAAGTGACTGACCTGAATATTTTGAGAATAATTGACAGAAACATGTTTAGCTTTGTACAGGGAATCGAGCTGCAAAATCCCCTAAAGTGACGGTGTTCTAATTTTGCAGTGCGTATCACCGTAACCCCGGGGTAGTTACTCACGTTGTGCATGTTCGTATGTTCCAGGGATCACAGGTATTCTGATGAGTGCAGCTGGGCTGCCTGTGTGTTTGACTCGTCCTCCTAAACTGGTGCTTCACCCCCCTCCTGTCAGCAAAAGCGACATCAAACCCATCCCTGGTCTTGGACACTGCTGTCGGAAGACCACCAAAAAACAAGCTCGCAAAGGTGTGGCTCAACATATACACCCAAATGAGTTCAAAATACTTAACATTACAGCTTTGTGTATTCCATTACAATCTAATAGTTGTAAGACTTGTATCACATTTTAAAAGCTTTCCAAAGCATATTCTACATAAACAAAATATAATAACATAATAAGCATTCTTTTGTTTCCCCAAAAACTGTACTTAAACATAAATATTATCCTTTCTAGGAAAGACTCCAGAGGAAGTAGTAAAGCGGTATCTACAGAAAGTCAAGAATCCCCCAGAAGAGGTATATGTCCCTTCAATCTCTCATCATTTCATTGCTCTTTCAGTGGTACACACACACACACACACACACACACACTCACACAAACACACAAATGCAGTGTTGACCATTAACTTGGACATGAAGACCTAAACAAGGCATAAACCTTACAACATATTGCTGATAAGGCTGAGTTGATCAAATTTAGTTTTTTGATTTCCCTTATCCCGTATCGCACTATTTGAGGGGTATAAACATTGCGATTAACCTTCCAGGTCAGAAGTGTATAAAAGCGATGGTATATACATTTTCTGACAAAATCTATATCCTCACTGATTCCTTTTAGGACTGCACTATCTGTATGGAACCTTTGACTGGCCCCTCTGGTTATAAAGGTCCAGGTGTGGGTGCTGTGTCCCGCGCGGAGTCTGTCGGTCGACTGGCCCAGTGTGGCCATCAGTACCATCTGCAGTGCCTCGTAGCTATGTACAACAATGGTAACAAAGATGGCAGCTTGCAGTGTCCCACATGCAAAACGATCTATGGTGTGAAGACAGGCAATCAGCCACCTGGGAAGATGGAATACCATGTCATTCCTCACTCACTCCCAGGACACCCTGACTGCAAAACTATTCGTATAATATACAACATACCACCTGGTATACAGGTAACCTATATTCAAAGTACTGCTTGATTTTAAAAAAAATATTTAAAAAATCATCTGCAAAAACATGTAAGACATTTATGATCTTTTTTTTTTTGCTGCTGAAGGGCACTGAGCATCCAAACCCAGGAAAACCTTTCACAGCAAGAGGATTTCCGCGACACTGCTATCTTCCAGACAGTGAGAAAGGACGGAAGGTATGTTGATACTGCTTTATGATCCTGTTAACAACCAGTATATGTTATTATATGTACATGTATAATTCATTGGCTGGCACAATAACAAAAAATTTAATAAAATCATTAAAATCATTGGGCTGCATCAAGCAAAGAAAATGAAGGAGATTTGAAAAATCCTGGAACAGGGCGTTAGAACCCTTCAACACGTTATCAAAACCTAGAATGAAGAATTGTCAACTTTGATGAAGAAATGTGGTCGGGGGGAAAAAATGGAAATCACTTAAACACTTGGTGTAGTTGCAAGGTAAAACATTTAACAGTAAAAACATAGCTATAATAGTGAAAGTAAGAGCATTTCCATAGACTCACAATGTAATGAGAACTCGCAGGATTTGGACTGAAAACAGCTGCGCAGCCACAAGAAAACTATTTGTTACTTTAAATACTTTGATATGGAGCGTGAAGATTGGATGTTGGATCCATAGAAAAAGGTCATGTGGTCTGATGAGTTCAGAAACACCCTATTCTGGAGGAATGGGTGTGTTTAGGTTAGAAGGGAAGACCATAAAGTGATGCACCCATCATGCATAGTAGCCACTGTATACGCCTCTGGAGTCAGGTCTAGGCTCAGCATCGTTAAGTTGCAATAAAATTCATTCAGCTGATGACCTGCTTATACAGAATGACATTATTACATTTAATGGATTTTTTTTCTTCCCACGTGGCACAGGCATATTCCAGGGCTCAAACTTTTAAAAGGGTGGTTCTGTGAACTTAAGGAATAATTTTCGCACACTGTTTGCTGTAATCAAAGCTTAGTGGTTGAATTAAACTTTGAAGTGTGCAACGTTTAAAAATGTTTTTTTACAGTGTATATACAGTAAGTGTACAGTATGTACTGTATGTATATGAACCATAGGTCTTCTTACTTGTTTTTTTTTAAAGCTTAACCTTTTAATTTTTAAACATTTTGTAGCAGTACATTATGACCAAATTTATGCATTTATATTTATAGGTGTTGAGACTTTTATTGGTAGCATGGGACCGGAGATTGATCTTCTCGGTGGGTACGTCTAGCACCACGGGTGAGGCAGATACAGTCATCTGGAATGAGATCCACCATAAAACAGAGTTTGGCTCCAACCTCACAGGCCATGGCTACCCTGACCCTAGCTATCTGGACAATGTGTTGGAGGAGCTGAAGGCCCAGGGCATGACGGAGGAAGATGGTCAGCAGCTGTGAGGGACAGGAAAGACTGGGGAAAGCATACAGAGCTAACTTTAAATCCAAGGGGTACAACTGGACAACTGGAGAATGAGGATTTCTTTTGTTGGGATTTGGGGAAATTTTATGTTTTGGGAAAAGAAATGTTTGAGGTGCAAAGTGCGTGTGTGTGTGTGTGTGCGCGCATGAAAGAGTGAATGTATGGTTTATATTAATGAGTTAATGGGGAAAAGAAGTGAAGTGATTTGCTCGGCTGTGGACCAAATAGTACAAATAAATAAATGAGAGCCATGGTTTAACTAAATTCCTGAACCCTTATTTATTGCTTAATAAATAGGAAGCACTAATAGTTATAGCTAAGAAAATGAGCATTGAAAGAAAGGATAGAACAGGTTTAGCAACAGAAGGAAAAGAAAGTATATCGAATAGAGAGAATGGAAATGGAGGCAAAGGTAAACTTGTGCTGAGGAAGCAGAGGAATGAGAGGAAGAAGGGTCAAAGAATGTATTTTTAATTTCATGAGGTAATAAATTAGATAGACATTTTGATAGAGCCGAAGTAAAGTGTGCCTGTGTGTGCTTGTGTGAAGGTGAGAGTGCCCTCAAATAATTCTCTTTTCCTTATAAACATTTCTTAATATGACCATTTCATATGATTAAGTTATATAATCTGAGACCTGAGTGCTTAACTTGTATCATGATTGTTGTTCTCATGTAATACCATTCCATGTGTTAGATTTATTTTCTCTTATTTTTATTGCATTATTTTTGTACGAGTCACAAATGATATGTGGGTGTGGCTCAGAGTGCTGAGTCTGATGAATTACCCTGTCACAAAGTTGTAAACACCTAGGGTGTAGTTGCTGTAGAATAAAAGAATGCTTAGTGCGGACTGGAAAGTGACTAAACACATTTTCTGTTGGTTTAGTTTAAAAAGAGGTCCTTTTCAGTCCAGGTTTACACATTTGTTACAACCCTAACTTCTCCATATCAGATACAGTATATATATATATATATATATATATATATATATATATATATTAGTGCCTCATTAAGGTGTTGGGTATGATTAAAATGTCCTGGCTTTTCATAGTGATATCGTGTTCGCGGACAGACCTGTACATGATGGAGCTCATTCTGATTAATGGACATGTGCTGCGATGAGAGGAGCTGGAAGATTTTACTATATTTTGTGTTGGTATAGCAGAAGAATTCCAGTACAAAGAGGGTAACATTGAACAGGTTATGAGGAAAGAATGGAAGGTCAAGCTGCAGTTTGGAAGTTTAATAACAATAGGCAGCTGTTCGAACCAGTAACCAACCAAATTCATAACTGAATTGTTGCAATTTGTTTGTAGATTATCTTCAGTGTTGGTCCAAAAGTTTATGGACATCTGACCATCACGCTCATATGTAGGTCTTTCCCAAACGCTTACCACAAAGACGGAAGCCCACAGCTGTACTGCAAGTTTTTGTATGCTGTAGCATTTCGGTTTTCTTTTCCCTAAAACCTATAGTGTTTAAAAAGGCAAATCTAAATACCCTTATGTTTCACATTTAAAACTATTCTCTAAATTCACAACTGAATTGTTGCAATCTGTTTGCAGATTATTGCAAGTGTGGCTTCAGTCTTGGACCTTTTAAAAGATCAATTCGAATGTTTTTGTGTGTGTTCCAAACTGTGTTGCACTGCCTTCCATATCCTTCCTGTCTGTTACCCAGTTTATACGTTCAGTCAATAGCTGACCTGTTCTGTCTTTCTGTCTTTGACCCAAGTGTGTGCCATAATTGTGTGTCTGTATGGATGACAACATGCATGTGTGAGCACAGGTGTCCGATTGTAGGCATGCATTTGTGCTTGATTGCATTTGTGTGTATGTATGTTTGTATGTATGCAAGTATGGTGTTTTCTGAGCCAATGTATGGTACAAATATTTTCTTATTTTCTGCATGCCTTTTTGGTACATATTTAATGCATTAGTACCTGCATTTCTTAATTTCATCCCATTCCAAGTTAAATATTCCACAGCTTAAGGTACTAGGTTGTAGAACTCACCAGTCTTTCTGAAGTGTACAGAAGTTCTCTGTATTTATCATTTGTCTTTTCTTTGTGAAAAGGAACCTAAATGTAGACCTCTGAGTGTGTAAAATGTCCTATTGTTTGAGCAGTGTCAGCTCCCTCTTCCCGTTAACAGCGAAAGTCTCAAGTCATTCCCAGTCTTGTTTGGGAGATGTGTGAAATGGATGACATACTTTTTTATGGTATTTTCTGCTCTGCAGAAAGTTTGGATAAATGCAAGATCAAAACAAAATGTGTATATACTAATGGGGGTGTAAATAGATCAATTTGAGGTATGTTATTAAATGATTGAAAAAAAATAAAGGATGAGTAACAGTTGCGTGTGTTTTTCTTGTGACTTACTTGTAACGAATACAGTACTGTGCACAATTTAAGTGGGTATTATTTGATTGAATCATCTGTTTCCCTATTGGTTTTCCAGTGAGGGATCACAGGGGACCAGGAGTAAGGAACTCCGGGCACAATAAGGGGGCACACTGTGGTAACTCATCACAGGTGCACACAAGTTCCCAATAAAACACAGCAGGCCATTTGGAAACACTTATATGCCTACAGTGTATTTCTTTTGAGGATTGGAGGAAATAAAATGAGAGCACAAAGAAAACCCCAAAAGTGGTGATTTAACAGTGATTACAATCACTGCATACAATATGCATACAATATTTGTTAGTTTATCATGTTGTACTTAGATTTGCAAGCTGTAACACTGTTTTTCTATTATGAAGAATTAATATCACAAACACAATCTGGCCCTTAAATGGCTGTCTTCACAAAGCCAATGTAGTGGACTATAAAACCATTTGTGATTTAGCCAACACGAGTGCTGCTTTTAATATTCGATCGAAGTTCATGGGAATATAGTATTATAGTATTCCCGACCCGCGCTGTATAGGACTCGTCCGCCCGGCTAGCTCAGTCGGTAGAGCATGAGACTCTTAATCTCAGGGTCGTGGGTTCGAGCCCCACGTTGGGCGATCGCTGTTTTTCTAAAGCTATCTTGCGACGCCACATGTCTACACGTAACAAACTACTGAACAAATCTTGAACAACATGGTCGACTAAATACTGTACAGTACAAAAATTTGTACAGTACAAAAGATCACAACATATCCCTGGTGGTCTAGTGGTTAGGATTCGGCGCTCTCACCGCCGCGGCCCGGGTTCGATTCCCGGTCAGGGAACAAATGTTTTGCAAAAAAGAAACTTAAGATAACGCCACTGTTTTGAAAAATCCAAGACTATTAATATGTTGCTATGAAAGTAATTCATTCATTTTTTTACGTACCACGGATTTTATAGACCTACACAACGACAAACGACATACTGAACGACATACTGTAGAAACAAAACATATGAACCTCCTTCGAGCCGGATTCGAACCAGCGACCTAAGGATCTCTGTGAGAGCCACTACAGTCCTCCGCTCTACCAACTGAGCTATCGAAGGGCCATAACAATGTTTAACTGCCTGCATTTATGAACGTAAGCTAATTTTTGGTTACACAAGCAGTATGGTCATATTTCATTAAAGTAGAATATTGCCTTAAGAAATTTGGGAAGTTAGCCAATAATGTTCGAATGGGGACACTGGTTCATAAACGTTAGTGCTTGCATCCTCTAGTGGATAATTAAATTGTGTAACCCAGAGCCGTTTGTTAGCGACAACTCATGAGGCCAAAATAAAACGCACATGGTTAGTGATCAAAACCCAAACAAAAATAACTAAAAAGATGATTTTTGTCAAAACCATAGTGCGTGCTAAAATATACTACGTACATGATAGTAAGCCCCTGTGCTGTTGTAATAACTTGATTCCAACTTCAGCCATTTGATGTGCACAGAAACACTTTCTTTGTTTGCTCTGCTCTGAAAATGGATGGTGTTGTTGCATCAGGTAGGTGGAGCCATGTTGATCGTCCAGGCACCAGAGAAGAAAAGCAACGTTATGATAATTTTGCAGATTTTAGCAGTTGTAGTGATTACATCCTCATACTCAGAGGATTTATAGAGTTTCTTGGCGGCGTAGGCAAAGATTTGCAAGGGGCCTCTCCAGGCAACATTCATCACCATTATCTAATAGATAAGTTTGTCAGCCTGTTGACATGCAGTGCCTCTGCTCACAGGATTTAACAGGTGAAGCAGCGACAAAGTCCTTGCCTTGGTGTTTAGGAGGCAGAGATCACAATGTAGACTACTCCATTCAGCAGATGGCGCTATGAGGGCTCTCTCAGGAGTGATGAAAGGGAGACATTACCAATAACTATGAATCTCTGAAATTCGTGGAAACATTTAGAAGTTTCTAGTTTGCACTCAATTTTTTGTCAATAATATGTAGTAAAATTATTGCACTAAATTAAAAAAGAATGTAAAATAAAAGCATTTTTAATACTGTAGTAGTCCAATATTTGTTCACCCCACTGTATCTATGTTTCATGATTTACCACATTTGTTGCTAGGTATATGCTACATGTGTATCTCCCACTGCGGATCAAAGCTAGTACATATATATTTAGCACAATATCTGTATTATTTAGGTTGATATTGTTAGCAACTAGTCAAAGTAACAAATTAATTAATGTTGTAAAGATGTTACTAAGTTGGCAACTAAAGACAATGATCAGAATGAATATCGCAAGTAACAGCCAATGTTCCACAGGATTTAAACGGTCATAATCGACATAGTATACTGGCTACACTAAATATATTCCTTTATGTGTTCTGAAAGTGTTGCTGTTGACTCTTTAAAATAGCATACAAAATCCTATGGCAGTTCAATGGTGGCACTACTCAAGATGTAAAGTGACTTGCAAAAGTATGCATACACCTTGAACTATTTCACATTTTGCCACATTAGAACCACAAACGTAAATGTATTATATTGGCAAAGCAGCACAAAATTCTAAAGTGGAAGGGAAATGATGAATGGTTTTCAAAAAAAAATCTTTACAAATAAATATCTGAAATGTGTGGCGAGCATTTGTGTTCAGCCCCCTTGAGTCAATACTTTGTAGAATTATTGATTGCACATTTCACTGCAATTACAGTCTTTTGGTGTCTTTTGGCAATTACAAGTCTTTTGGTGTCTAGAGAGCAAAACATTTTGCCAATTTTACTTTGCAAAATAGCTGAAGCTCAGTTAGACTGGATGGAGAGCATCTGCAAACAGCTATTTTCAAGTTTTGCCACAGATACTCAACTGGATTTAGATCTGGACAGTAACATGTAATTTGCAACCTGTGATATTTTCCCCAAGTAAATGTGAAAATGTCTAGATGTTTAGGTTAAATATTGTTACACAAAATTAATATTATACAAGTACAGCAAGTGGATCATTCTTTTATCCTTTTGATGTTTATTAAGTGGCATAAAGACAAAAGTCTTTTGTCTAAAGACAAAAGAGGATTAATTTGGCTGATAATCATGTCAGCTTCAATATAATCGATGATTTCTCATTCATGTCCCTTAGCATGCTTTTAGGTCAATAGCACAGAGGAATGAATATTGAGTTTCACAGTCAGTGTTATACCATCCAGCTGAAAAAAGGTGAAAATGCAAACTTTAAAATCACATTGAAAGAGACAGTATATCTGACAGAAGTATATCAATATCAGGATGACCACAGACAAGTAAATCAGAAAAAAATCCATTAAAATTACCATTTTTCTTCATGTAAGCACACGTGTAGTTGGACATGGTGCTCAGTGACTGCCAATTAGTATAACTCAATACAGATGTGTCAAACCACAGCCACGCTCCCTGCACAATTCACAATCATATAAATCATATTGGTTACAGAAAAATTATATCAAGAAGACAGAATTTTTTAATGTAATTTCTTTATTTGTAAACTGTGTTCATAGATCACTGTTATAAAAAGTCTCTACACCCTTGTTAATATGCAAGGTTCCTGTGATGAAGAAAAAAACTATTAGACCAATTAAAATAATTTCAGAACTTTTTCCACCTTTAATGTGACCACCTTTAAAATCTTTTAGGTAGGGTGAGTTAAAATAAAAAATGTAAATAATGTGGTTGCATAAGTGTCCTCTTATAACTGGGGATGTGGATGTGTTCAGAATTAAGCATTCACATTCAAACTCATGTTAAAAAGTCATGTTACATGACATCATTTAAAGTGCATCTGATTATCCCAAAATAATGTTCAGCTGTCCTGACATTTTCTTAGTCACATCTTGCAGCAAAAGCCATGGTCCGCAGAGAGCTTCCAAAGCATCAGAGGGATTTAATTGTAAAAAGCTATCAGTCAGTACAAGGTTAAAAAAGAATTTCCCAGGCATTAGATATACCATGGAACACAGTGAAGACACTCATCATCAAGGGGAGAAAATATGGCGCTAAAGTGACATTACCAAAAACTGGACGTCCCTCAAAATTGATGAAAAAACAAGAAGAAAACTGGTCAGGGAGGCTGCCAAGAGGCCTCTACAATAATATTAAAAGAGCTGCAGAAATTAAAGGAAGCTGCAGGTACAGTAGTTCAGGTTACAACAATCTTGCGCATTCTTCATATGTCTGGACCATGGGGTTGGGTGAAGAAGAACATCCAAGTCCAGCTAAATTTTCCCAAAGCATATTTGAAGTCTTTAGAAAAATGTAAGAAAATGTTTTATAGTCTAATAAAGCCAAGGTTCAACTTTTTGGACTAATTCAGTTCCAAATACCAGTGAATGTTGGCACAAAACCGTCAGGTTTTGCTAAAAAACTAAAGATGAACTGCATCTTTCAGCATGACAATGATCCAAAGCATACATCCAAATCAACAAACCAATGGCTTCAGCAGAAGAACATTAAAGTTTTGGAATGGCCTAGCCAGGGTCCAGACCTGAATCTGATTGAAGATCTGTGGGGTGCTCTGTCTGATCACAGATATTGCCAAGTCAAACTGTGACATGCTTAAAATCAAAAGTTGCTTAAACAAACTATTAGTTTAAGGTTGTGCATATTTATGCTACCACAGATTTCAGTCTATTTTTCAATTGAGTTGTAGAGGTTATAGGTCACATTAAAGATGGAAAAACCTATGAAATTATTTATCTTGGTCTAATTTGTGGCATTTAACAGGGGTGTGTAGACTTTTTATATCCACTGTAGATATAGATGTGTACATTTTAGGTCAATTCAGATTCTATTTAGAGGCTATTGTAGAATGTACAGTAAGAATATTACCTGGAAGTAGTAAGCTCCAATCCAAGCCTGTGTTACACCAGCTATGTCAAGCAAACTCTGCAGGAAGTTGTATTCCCTAATGTTGTGCACAGACGCAAGTCTTGACTTTTGAGCTACACACTCAGCCTAAAGACATAATCAGAAAGCGGTAGAAAGGATCAGACCTTGTTGTAAGAAATCATTTTATTTATTTCTTAGTCTGTTTATTCCTTACTTTACTTCCATGGGATTATTATTATTATTTGTCCTTACATATTTTGTTTCATGATTGTTATACTTACCTCAGCGTTGAGCCAGGACTGAAATGTCTTCACGAGACGAAAGCAGCGTGATCCATATTTAACCCATCCAGATGGACAGGGGTTATACTTATCTGTGGAAAATAGCACACACGTCTGCATATGTATTTCATGCATAGTCTGTTTCCTTTAAAATAAATTATATTTGATCAGACCTTCAGCATCTAATTTAAGAGCTTCCACCTTATCCTCAGCTAAGTGTTAACTGAATCATACAGTCTTGTAGTGATGTTGTGACTAGTAGAAGTCGTATACCACTGTACTGACCTGCCTCAATCACCTCCTCCACAGCAAGTTCAGTAGTTCCCCCTAGTGGAATTAACCAAATGACCAAATTATGATAGCATTGTATTCTTGTGTAAAATTGTGAAAACTTGTGCCTAAAATATCATATGTTTATATTAGTGTAATATATTCAAATAATGACAGCCAAATATATGAAATACGTATGCATCATTGCTTCCCACATTGTTCACTGTTGCTTATCACTAACCTGGAAGTCTCTGTTCCTGCTCAGGTTTAGTCTTAACTGCTACAGCTGCACAAACAACATAAATGTCACAGCACAAATAATATTACACAAGTTACAATCACTATTATATCAGTTATCACATTCTATTTAAGATTTCTTGTTGTCTCACCTGTGGCAGGTTTCAGTGTAAAGGTACCACACAGCAGTGCACACACAATCCAAACCTTCATGATGATGATGACTTTTAACTATTTGGTAAAGAAAAATAAATAATCTAAATGTGTTCCAAATTAAATCATTTCAGTTTATAAAATAAATCTGCTGTCTCTTCCTGTGATCCTAGAATTATATGCTTCTTCCTCCTGTTTATACCTAATTCAGATTGAAGAGTCATGATATAAAGTTTGAAGTTTTCAATGTGGCTTAGGCGAGAATAAAAAAAATGCATTTTTATTTTCAATTAAGAAGAGAGAAAGTTTACCGATTTTTAGGTCTCAGTTAAGATCTGTCATGCAGAAATTTAAAGTAATCAGTTGAATGATGGTCCCAGCGTGCCATTTATACCAGTCCATCCCATGAGCTGCATAAAGTACACCAGGAAACACTACTCCAGGACCATGTTCCCGCATTCATTTATGGTTTACAGAAATCTCAATTATAAAACCTGTTCATGATAACACTATATTTTCTATGCTGACCTTTATACCCCAGGATGCAGCATGGTTTTTTTAAAGCCACTAAAACATTTGCATTTAAATGATAAGAACTGGTTCAAGGTGTTGATGTGCAATAACACCTGCCTGATATTAAATGTAATTTTTAATTACCTACAGGAAACAGTGGCACCTTTCCAGTGACAATAATCGGATTCCTGTAAGCAATAATTGTTTTTGTTGACCTTTACCCCATGGTTCCATTGCAAAATATTAATAAAATGATTAGAATTATGTAGGCCTACATAATTATCATTTTCAAATCATAGTTATAATTATAGAACAATGTCTTTTCACAAAGCAGCATGGTTCTAATATGGCCATAAGGTTAACTCTTGCTAGGTAAAGTTGGATCATTTAGCTGAGAAGTCTGAATGGGAATACTGGTTAATAAGTTAGTAAACTGATTGTTTGCATTCTCTGGCAATGTCACCTAGAGCTGTTGATTTCCAATTCAAACATTCAACTTGCAAAGTAAACAAAAAAGCATGGAAGCCTCCATAAACGTCTTTTGTTTTCTCTGCTCTGGAAAATTTACGTCTTTGGTGGATCAGGCAAGTAGAGCAATGGTGATTTTGGGAGAGAGAGAAAGCAGAGCAATGGTACATTTGCAGGAGTTAGCAGTTTGAGAGATGACATCCTCTAGGAAAAAATATGCACGGCCATTCATCACCATTATTTTATAAATAATAAAGGTTTATTTAGAAAGAGTCCGTCGTCTCTGCTCATAGGATTTAGCAGCGTGAAGCAGCGATGAAGTCCTTGCCTTGGTGTTCAGGAGGCAGAGATTACAATGTATGATTTTATGTCAAATTGCTCTTCAATAAGCATTTCACTGTAACAAGCACTGTTGACTTTTGAACCTTTTTCTTTATAATGTTCTAATACTGACCCTTGAGAATCCTAGAAAAGTATAAGCTGATGGTTGAACTTTTGAAATTTTCTTCTTTGGTGAAGAGGATGTTTGCATTCCATACTCTGCCCTTCATTCTCAGACTCGTAGCGATAACCGGAGTGTGTATAATTTTTGACTCATCCATTTAATTTATCATTTTTAGCCATTCATTGTTTAATAAAGTAGCATTTCTCCAAAGATAATATTGTGAGCAATCAGCCAAAGTGAAGAAGGAATATTGTACAGGGGTTGATGAGTTAGCAACTAAAGAGAATGATCAGAAGGAATGTGGCACACAGCGGCCAGTGTCCTGCTGGAACACCGCAGTGGACAGATGTTGTCTTTGTTGTCACTGGCAACTAATTGTCAATAGCTTGTCTGAATATTATGTAGTACAGTGTATAGATGTATAAAATATAGCTGTATGAAATCAGCCATATAAAATAAATGACATGTCCAGGGAAAATGTAAGATAGCAGACCTACTACCTATTTATGGGGCAGAATGGTTTGATGTAGATGAAATTGGTTTAGACCATAAGTCAGCAAACCTCAAGTGTGAGTGCATGTAGAATATTAGAAATAACAACATTCTCACTAACAGATCATCAAAATACCAGTGCAAGGAATAATTTTTCTAAGAACTGTGATCATTCTCCTCATAGAGACCTGGAGAAACTTTGTCAAGGCTAAAGCTGTTTTGGTGGATCAAGGTGGCCCAACACCTGACTAAGCATTTTCCCATCATTTGTGAGCAGTCTTGTGTTATGGTTGTCTTTTGTTTGTCGGCTATGTCCAGCCAACAACCTGTCTTTCTTCTAATTTCTGTATGTAGTTTCATTAATATAATTAATATGTAGATATTTATGTTGTTAAACCACAGGATTTAAAAGATCACAATCAGCTCCCAACTGATTCAGGCTAAATGTCTGGAGATTAAGGCTAAAAAATGTTTTAATGGCTCATCTTTGCATTTTAGACAAAATTTAATTATACAAATGTAACGAAGCGGGTCTTGTGAGTGGCAGAACTACGCAAGGATACTCTGCACTGTTCAGAAAGAGCAGATCCGCAAGGCTGCTACCCTGCAGAGTTCTAATCAGGAAGAGGCGCGGTCATCTAGACGCAAGGTTGCTAGGCGACACCGCGTGGACACAATCAGCGCTGCGCCTGGTGGCACATCTATTTAAGGGCCCTGATACCTGCGCACTTTTTGCGATCATTAGGTAGCACCGGTAAAGGTATCAGGGCCCAAACAAAGACCTAGCCGACGTCTTCACAACATGCCAGCGTGATTAATTGATAGGGAGAGAGCACCATACTACATAACAAATAAACAAAGTAGATGATTCTTTTATCCTTTTGAAGTTTTTATTATGTGACATAAACAGGATTCATTGGCCAAGTGTTCTCAAGACAAAAGAGGATAGATTTTGCAGATAATCATGTCAGCTTCAAAATAATGGATTTTTTTCATTCATGTCCCTTAGCATGCTTGTAGGTCAATAGCACAGACGTATGAATATCCACTTCCACAGTTAGCGTTATACCATCCAGCTGAAATCAAAGGCAAAAATGCAAACTTTAGAAACACATTAAAGCATATAATATATCTGATAGAAGTATATCAATATCAGGATGAGCACAGACAAGTAAATCAGCAAAAGAAAATTACCATTGTTCCTCATGTAAGCACATGGGTAGCTGGACACACTGCTCAGTGACTGCCAATTACTGTAACTCCACCGAGACGTGTCAGCCCACAGCCACACTCCCTGCACAATTCACAATCATATCAATCATATTCCTTACAAAATAATAATACCAAAAACACAGGACAGAAATGTCTCAATTATTTTTTTTATTTATAAGATTGTTCACTGACCCTTATATAGCTATATAAATGTACATTTAGGTCAATTCAGGTGCTATGTAGAGATAGAATTTAAGGGTATTACCTGAAAGTTGTAAGCTCCAATCCAAGCGTATGCTACACCAGCCATGTCAAGCAAACTCTGCAGGAAGTTATATTCTCCAAGGTTGTGTACAGATGCAAGTTTTGCCTTTTGAGCCACACACTGAGCCTAAACACATAATCAGGACGAAAGGGAAAAAAAGTAAGAAATTCATAGAAAGGATCAGCTCTTGTTGTAAGAAAACATTTTTTACTTTCTATCAAGTCCTTATTTTACTTCCATGGAATCTTAAAATGCATATTTTTCTTTATCCTTACATATTTAGTTTTATGACTATTATACTTACCTCAGCATTGAGCCAGGTATGAGTTGTCCTCATGAGACGAAAGCAGCGTGATCCATATTTAACCCATCCAGACGGACAGTAGTTATACTTATCTGTGGACAATAATGCACATCTCTGCATATGTATTCCATGCATAGTTTGTATCCTTTGAAAATAAATTATATTTGATCAGTCCTTTTACTTGATTAATAAAATTACCTTCAGCATCTGCATCTAATTTAAGAGTTTCCACCTTATCCTCAGCTGAAAATACAAGTGAGAACGTAAAACTACAGTCTTGCGTCTGACTCCCACAACATCACAAACACAGATGTGCTTATAGCAAGAACCAGTGTATCACTGTACTGACCTGCCTTGATCACCTCCTCCACAGCCAGTTCAGTAGCTTCTCCTAGAGGAATTAACCAAATTACCAACTTGTGATAGGAATAAATGTGTGTTAAAGTGTGTAAACTTCTACATTGTCTAAAATGTAATTTGTTCATATTAGTATAATATATTCTAATAATGACAGCAAAATATAAGAAATACTTATTAGAATGTATCATTACTTCCCAGACTGTTCATTGTTGCTTATCACTAACCTGGAAGTTTCTGTTCCTGCTCAGGTTTTGTCTCAACTGCTGCAGCTGCAGAAACAACATAAAATTACATAATTCACAAACATTATTATATAAATTATCACATTATATTTAAGATTTCCTGTTGTTTCACCTGTGGTAGTCCTCAGTGTAAAGGTAGCACACAGCAGTGCACACACAATCCAAACCTTCATGATGATGATGATGATGATGTTAGCTATTTGGTAAAGAAAAAAGAGAATCTAAATGTGTTAAAAATGAAAAAAGTTTAGTTTATAAAATACATCCCCTGTTTCTTCCTGTGATCTTAGGAACTGATATGATGATCTAGAGTTTTAGGTTTCTAATGTGGTTTAGGTGGAATGAAAATGCATTTTGTTTTCAGTAAGGAAGAGAGAAAATGTACCGATTTTTAGTTCTCAGTAAGATCTGTCTGGCAGAAATTTGAAGTAATCTGTTGAATGGCAGTCCCAGTGTGCCATATATACTGTACCAGTCCATCCCATGAGTTGCATAAAGTAAACCAGGAAACACTACTCCAGGTCCACATTCCCGCATTCATTTATGGTTTACAGAAATCTCAATTATAAAACCTGATAATGATAACCCTACATTTTCTGACCTTTAAAAATGCTGACCTTTGTGCACCAGGATACAGCATGATTTATCTTAAGCCACTAAAAAAAATCACATTTAAATGATAAGAATTGGTTCATAGTGTTGATGTGCAATAACACTTGATATTAAATTGAAATTAGCTACAGGAAACAGTGGCACCTTTCCAGTTACTAATTAGATTCCAGTAAGCCCTAATTCACTGTTGACCGTTATCCTATGGTTCCATCGGAAAATCTGAATAAAATATACTGAAATATGAATAGGCCTACACGTGACAACATAATTTCTTTTCACAAAGCAGCATGGTTATAATTTATGGCAGGCCATTGTTGCCAATACCATAGTGCATCCTAAAAATGTACTTCGTAAATGACATTGTGCATTCTTACATCAGCTATTCGACTTGCAAAGAGAAACAATACATGGAAGCCTCCATGGAAATGTCTTTTGTTTGCTGTGCTCTGGAAAATTTACATCTTTGGTGGATCAGGCAAGTAGAGCAATGATGACTTTGGGGGAGAAGGAAAACAGAGCAATGATAAATTTAAAGAGTTAGCTGGTGGAGTGATGACATCCTCATAGGCAGAGACAATTGTCGTGTCTCTCGGGGCTTTAGACAAAAACATGCAAGGAGCGTCTCCAGCTAACATTCATTGCCATTATTTTATAAATAATAAGTAATTTTGTCAGTCTGTTAAGAAGCAGCGCCTCTGACCATAGGATTTAACAGATCCTGTCCTTGCCTTGGTGTTCTGGAGGCAAATATAACAATGTAGTCTACTCACTGAATGGGATGGACTGGCCATATGGAATGAGAGGCTCTGTAAAAAATAAAGCATTTATTTATGCATTTCTTCAAATGTTGTCTTTGGATGCAGTGTATAAGTGAACAGACTGAACTGAACAGAAGTTTGCCACCTGCATACAGCCATGATGAACATAAATTCCTGCAGATTTTGTGTCAAATTGTTGGCATATGACAAGCTTGGATTGGTGCATACAACTTTCAGGTAGTAAGCTTAAACATTATAATCGCCCCCAAAATGGCATCTGAATTGATATAGATGGAAAAACTTTGGGAAAAAATATACCCATTAAATGGCTTGTGCCCAGACCAACCGATGAGTTGCCACTTTTCAGAAGTATTACTACATCATTTGTCAGCAGGCAATGTGTACATATGTTATATAAAAAGAAGGTTTTAAAATTGAAAAAAAAAAAATCTTGAATGTTTAATATTCAATATTCTGCAGTTTTTCTAGTTGTTCTTTCTTCAATTTGTGATATTGAGCATTTTAAATGCTTTCTTCAGAAGATTAGATTTTCCTGATTTTTTATCTCTTCGACTGAACCATGGGTTCGAATAATGCTCCAATGGAATGGAGAATTATATTAAATTAAATTAAATTAAATTAAATCTTAAGGTTTTGCACAAACTTTTGGAATCCATGCCAGCTCAAGTGCATACTGCTAGTAAATAGAAAATGGGACAGTACCAAAAGTACTAAACTCTGTCATCTCTGTCAGCTCTTCAATAAGCACTGTTGATTGTTGAACACTTTTCTTAATACTGTTTTAATACTGGCCCTTCAAAATCCCAGAAAACTATAAGCATCAATTTTACAACTGATATATTGATTTTATATACCCGCCTATCCCATTAGTTGCATTCAGTACACCGGGAAACATTACTCCAGGACCATGTTCCTGCTATTCATTTATGGTTTACAGCAATCTAAATTTTAAAACCTATCCACAGATTGCTGTTTCCGATCAACTGTGTGATAGATTGTGACAACCATAGAATTTCTTACTATCCTTTTTATAGTATACAGCATGATTTATTGTAAGCCACTAAAACACCCACCATTAAATGATAAGAATTTGTTAATGCCATTGATTAGATTAGATTAGATTAGATTAAACTTTATTGTCATCGCACTTAGTTATAAGGCAACAAAATGCAGTTAGCATCTAACCAGAAGTGCAAGTTAGCAGTGCAATATAAACATATATACAGATCTATAAAACTTAAAAGTAAGGTCTATGTAAAATTGTATTACAGAAAGAATATATATATATATATGTGTGTGTGTGTGTGTGTGTGTGTACATGAATATATATAT
>QMIH01001155.1:131983-156362 GCA_003987875.1 Clarias batrachus | reverse complement strand
ACAGTGTAAAGTGAGCATAGATGGATAAATTTAAATAGTAAATCTACAGATATGTCTAATTATAAATATGTGGAATAAAGATATACACAGAAACTATATATAGGTGAATTTACATTATGTGCAATAGTATGAATATACATATGAACAAATATGAGTAATTTAGCCGCTGGATGGAAATGCAGAGTATACCTATACACACATATCTACATATATGAATATACATATATTAGTATACAGTCCATGTGCAGAGTGTACAAATGAATGAACAGGAAGTATTTACAGAGGTATTAAACAGGAATGTTGGGTTATCAGTGATGGTGGTACCATCAGTAAAGTTGTGTTCAATAAGGTAACCACTGTGGGGTAAAAACTGTTCCTCAGCCTGCTGCTCTTGGCTTTTAGGCATCTGAACCTTTTTCCAGAGGGAAGGAGAGAAAACATGTGCCGGGTGAGAGGTGTCCTTCACAATGCTTCGTGCTCTACGCAGACACCTCCTCTTTGTAGACTTCCTCAATGACAGGAAGTGGGGTACCAATGATGCGTTTTTACCACCCTTTGGATTGATTTGCGATCCGAGACAGAGCAGTTACCATACCAGACTGTAATACAGCTGGTTAGGATGCTCTCTACTGCACAACGGTAGAAATTGTTCATTATGTCTTTAGAAAGGTGATTCTTCCTTAGTTGTCCCAGAAAGAAGAGGCGCTGGGAAGCTTTCTTGAGGAGACTGGTGGTATTAGTGAACCAAGTTAAATCCCCAGAAATGTGTATCCCCAGGAACTTGAAGTTTGTAACACATTTGACCATTGTCCCATTGATGTGCAGTAACACTTTCCTGATATTTAATGTTAAATATTATAGTAACCAAAATATTATATTATAAATTACTTACAGGAAACTGTGCCACCTTTACAGTGACAATAATCAGATTCCTTCAAGAAATATAATTTTGTCATTTTTATTTCATTTTTTACTCCATGCTTTGATTGCAAAACTGAAACACACACAGGTTTCACTAGTGGTTTTAGACTTTTGTTTATAGATATACTTACACATCTGTGTAATATACAGTGCCTTGCAAAAGTATTCAAATCCTGATCCACATTACAGCCCAAGATTTTGTGTGATGTGCAAAGCTGGTAGAGACATATCCCAAAAGACTTGCAGCTGTAATTGCAGCTATAAAGTATTGACTAAAGGGGGTGGGGTGGGGGTTAGAGTACAAATGCACACCACACTTTTCAGATATTTATTAGTAAAAAATTGTAAAAACATTTATCATTTTCCTTCCACTTCACAATTATGTGTTGGTCTATCATATAAAATGCCAATAAAATACGTTTGTGGATGTAACGTGACAAAATGTGGAAAAGTTCAAGGGGAATGATTACTTTGCAAAGCACTGTAGCTGCCTGATACATTTCAGTATCATACCTGCATACACAGTTTTGCTAAAGATCATGCTCATGACCGTCACACTTACATAAGGAACAATCATACTATACTTTAGGTTTCAGTGTCTATAAATTTGTTTTATGGTGTGTTTATGTTCCTTTAGTTATTCTTGTAATTACTGTAGTCCCATTTAAATTCTAAAGTGGGGGTATATTTAAAGAGTGGAACCAGATGATTTAAAAGATCATGATCAGCATAGTGTGCTATCCAGGGGCGGATCTAGAAAATTATTCATGGGGTGGCAAGGAGGTGGCATTAAAATTATGAGGGGTGGCAACACTGAAGCAAGCATCCGTGCATTGTTTTTGTGGATTCAAGGAACGCTGTTCTTATTCGGTGTATACACTAGTGTGCAAATTTTTACATTGTCCTATAAAAATGAAATAAAGGCTGATGTGTGACTTGAACCTGATATTTGGATTGGAACGTCAGATAAATTTAAAAAACCCTTTTATTTTTAGAACACTAGAACAGTAGTGCTGGGGTGGCAAATGGGGTGGCGAGGCTTTTTCTTAGGGTGGCAATTGCCACCCCGTGCCCCCTAGGTAGATCCGCCCCTGGTGCTATCTACATTAAACATATTTTATATTGATTTGATGTTTTCTGTGAGTGTTGCTGTTGACTTATTACAAATAGGCTAAACTCCATTTCTGAGGTCTGTGTGAATTTTTATCAAGTTTTACTTGTCTTCTTTATTTTTGTGTTGTTCCAGTGCAAACAAAACAATTGGCACGTAAATACCAAAACATTTGCAATTGGAAAATTTTTCTGCAAGTGTGCCGATATTTTTGCCCATTGCTTTATTACTACCAACATCACATAAAGGTGGGATTATATAAAGAACCCTTAAACAATTGTACTGACCTTAAACCATTGTACTGACCTACCTCAATTAACTCCTCAGTGTCATGCACACTCGTAACACGACCGGCACTAGGACCTGGAAGTAATACGGTTTCCAGGAAGCATAAAAGGAGACAAAATGGCGCTTCACATTGCTCAGTCATTGAGTTCGCCCATGCCTTGTCTGACGCTTCGCCGACTATTCTGTGAGTACTCACCGATTTGGGTTGCTTCTTTGACTACTCGCGTTGCTTCCGCGTTTGGGTTTACCATCCACGCTACACGGGCTAACTGCTAAGGCTTCTGTGCTTACCCTCCGATAGCTCGTGACAGAAAGACTGAGCCAAAAGCAGTAAACCCAGCAGAGTTTGCTCGCCTCTGTGATGTGGTTGACCAGCATGCCGAGCTGATCAATAAGCTCCGTGGAGAAGTCGTGTCTCTCCAAAAGGACCTCCAAGACGTCGCGGCTTTGCGCCGCGAGGTGGCGGAGCTACGACAGGAGAATGCGACCCTCTGCGTTGCGGCTGCTCACTCGGTTGTTATCACGCCCACCCCACCCCACCTCTGATGTTTTCATAGCTCTACTGGATAAGTGGGATGGCACAGATGGGAGGTGCAGTGTCTTTCTAACCGCATTAGATCTTGTGTTTGAGTTTAATTCCACCAAATACTCCACAGACCGACTGCATGTTGCGCTTCTCGTTTCGTTGCTATCCGGGCAGGCAGCTGAGTGGGCCATGGCGGTCCTCAGATCAGATTCAGACAYGGCCTACTCATACGRAGAGTTCACCCATCAACTGAAACTAACATTTGAACATCCTGCTGCTGAGGTGGAGRCCGACACCAAATTATATCATCTGCGGCAGGGAGGGTCGTCCGTGAGTCGCTACACAGCGGACTTTCGTACTCTAGCCGTGCAGATCACCTGGGGAGACGCCGCCCTCCGGACGGCCTACTACGAGGGACTGGCCTCACGGATTAAAGATGAACTCACCAGGCGAGAGATTCCCACCACGCTGGAAGGACTGATTCAGCTCACCCTTCGCATTGACCAGCGACTGCTCTCTCGTCCGAGGCCAGCCCCCCGGACCCTGCCACCCTACATCACCTTCATACCCTCACGCCCCGGTTCCTGAGATTCGTCTCTCTTTCACCACCACCGCCATGGCACACGTCGAACATCCACCTCTCGCCATGGTTAACACCGGAGCTGGGGAACCCATGCAACTAGAACGCGCCTCCTTGACCACTGCAGAACGGGAACGACGCTTCAGAGAAGGGCTTTGCGCCTACTGTGGGTCAGCAGCGCACCACAGGGCCCTCTGTCCACTTTGCCTGGGAAACGCTCAGGCCCGGTGAGCAAACGGGGCAGTTCACCGGGCTCCCTCCACTTCTCGGTCATGACACCCAATAATTCCCGTCTCACGGTCCAAGTACATCTCTGGTTTGGCCACAAACGGGTCGGAAGTACTGCGTTCATTGATTCCGGTGCCACAGGTAACTTTATTGACTCTTCGTTTGCCATAGAACTGAGAGTGGAACTTGAGGCGTTATCCCAGCTCGTTCATATCACATCTGTCGACGGTCGGCCCCTTTCCTCCAGCCTCATCACCACTCAGACTCAGCCCCTTACCCTAGTTATTGGCCAACATCACGAACAGATCCAGTTCCACCTCACCTCCATTTCATCACCACCCATCATCCTCGGACACCCCTGGCTGCTCCAACATGGCCCCCTCATCTCCTGGACGCAAAACCAGATCCTGCAGTGGGGGCCGACCTGCACCGAACTCTGCCTGCAGGGACCGGCTGGGACGTGTTCTAGGGAGTCCGAGGCACACGATGTCGACACCAACGCCATCCCCGTCATCTACTGAGACCTGGCTGTAGTATTCTGCAAGAGACGAGCCACAAACCTTCCTTCTCATTGCCCCTATGACCTGACAATCGAACTTCAGCCGGGCTCGTCCCCCCCCCCCGCGGCCATCTTTACTCCCTCTCCGCCGCTGAGACGCAGGCGATGGTGAGATATGTTTCTGACGCCCTTCGCCACGGCACCATCCGGCCCTCCTCCTCGCCTGCCGCTGCGGGGTTCTTCTTTGTAAAGAAGAAAGGGGGCAACTTACGTCCCTGTGTCGATTATCGGGGGATTTTTGCCTCTTACCAACAGAGCCCTGGACACCCTCTCTGGCGTCACCACTTTCACAAAGTTGGACCTCCGGAGCGCCTACAACTTAGTGCGCATCAGAGAGGGCGATGAGTGGAAGACGGCTTTCATCACCCCTACTGGACACTACGAGAGCTTGGTCATCCCATTCGGACTCTGCAACGCACCCGCCGCCTTCCAACAGTTCATCAATGATGTCCTTAGGGACATGCCAGGGCGGGGGGTGTTTGTTTACCTAGACGATATCCTTATTTATTCACGCACCGCAGAGGAACACACCCAGCATGTCAGAGTGGTCCTTAAGAGATTACTCGCCAACCAACTGTACTGTAAGTTGGAAAAATGCACCTTTCACGAGCGCTCCACCACGTTCCTGGGTTTTGTCATCTGGCCCCAGGGTGTGGCCATGGACCCGCAGAAACTGGAAGTTGTGCGTCATTGGCCCCTACCCAAGACCCTCAAGCAAGTTCAACGGTTTCTCGGGTTTGCGAACTTCTATCGTCGCTTTATCGGGGACTACAGTACGGTTGCCGCCTCTTTAACCTCTCTGACTCGACCCTCTTCTCATCACTTCAGCCTCAACCCTGCCGCCATCACCGCCTTTCATGACCTATGCCACCGGTTCACCAACGCCCTAATTCTACTGTACCCAGATGCAAGTAAACCATTCGTTGTGGAGGTGGACGCTTTGGATGTGGGCGCCGGGGCTGTTCTCTCTCAACGAGGTTCAGACCAGAAGCTGGACGCACATTGCTGTCGACTTCATCACGGGCCTGCCGGCCTCCGAAGAGAAAAACACCATCTTAACCATCGTCGACCGGTTCTCCAAAGCCGTGCACCTGGTGGCCYTCRCCGGACTCCCGWMRGCCAAAAAAACAGCAGAGCTGATTTTAGAACACGTAGTCCGACTGCATGGGTTCCCAAAAGACCTCGTTTCCTCTGGTTATCATCCCCAGACTAATGGTCAGACGGAGCGGACCAACCAACAACTGGAGCGCTGCCTGAGATGCTTTGTTGCCGATCGCCAGCGCTCCTGGGCCCGCTACCTCCTATGGGCTGAGTTATCTCACAATCTCCATGTCTCTTCAGCCACCAATCTCAGTCCATTTGAGGTATGCCACGGTTTCCAACCTTTGATGTTCGATCATCAAGAACCGGAGGTTGAGGTGCCGTCAGCTCAAAAGTTGGTTTGCCGGTGTCGATGGCTGTGGAGCCAAGCAAACGCCGCCATCCAACAGCCCAACAACCGCTACACCACTCAACATCGCCGTCGACACCCGTCGGGATGATTGTACAATGTAGGTGACAAAGTATGGCTTTCAACCAGAAACCTTCACCTTCACACAGAATCCAAGAAGCTATCACCCAGATTTATCGGTCCATACCGCATCACCCTCCGTATCAATCCTGTCACCTACCGGCTCCAGCTGCCTGCGGCGCTCCGGATCAAGCCGGTATTTCACACCTCCCAGCTCAAACCATTCATCACTTCACCAATTGCGTGGTTATCCTGCCTACTCGCGTTGCTTCCGCGTTTGGGTTTACAATCCACGCTACACGGGCTAACTGCTAAGGCTTCTGTGCTTACCCTCCGATAGCTCGTGACACTCAGCAGCTAGTTCAGTAGCCACATGATGTCTGTAACTATTGACTCTGCAGAAAGTTGGTGACCTCTGTGCACTATGTGTCTCAGCATATCCTAACCCCACTGTGATTTTATATGGCCTACCAATTCGTAGCCAAGTTGCTGTCATCCCCAATCATTTTCACTTTGTTATAAAACCACTACCATTTGACTGTGGAATATTTAGAAGCGAGGAAATTTTATGACTGGACTTATTGCACAGGTGGCGTCCTATCACGGAACCACGCTGGAATTAACTGAGCTCCTAAGAATGACCCATTCTTTTACAAATGTTTGTAGTAGCAGTCTGTATGCCTACATGCTTGATTTTATACACCTGTAACATGGAGGAGATTGCAACACCTGAATTCAATGACTTGGATGGGTGATTGAATACTTTGGGGAAATATAGTGTATGTATTAATCATTAATGTATCTGACAGAAGCATACGAGTATATCTATATAAATGCAAACATTTAAATCAGAAACAATGACCATTGCTCCTCATGCAAACACATGGGGAGGTGGCTTGATTGACGAGCGAGAACCAATTAGAGTATTGGATCAGAACTGGGTCAACCAACAGCTATTCACCCTACACAATACAGAATCATATGACTTACAGTATGGCCTAATAACAGATTTTCTATGTTGCCCTCTGTAAAGAAGGATACAGTGTGAAATGTACATTGTTTCCTGCTGCTGATGTGCAGTAACACCTACAGGAAACTGTGGCACCTTTCCAGTAACAATAATCAAAACAATCAGTTTATCTTTATGGTTCCATCAATCCAATCCACACAACTTGGCTGGGTCATTCATAAACAATTTGTCTTTAACGTGATCGAAAAGAACAAGTAGTTCGTAGGTTATGTACAGGAAACGGAAATGAGCAGTTCATCTCAAGAGTCTTTTAGTCCGAGTCATTCGTTCTTTTGTCATGTGACTCCCATAGATGCTATGCAATGCTGTGCATCTGTGGGTGGGTGTGTAGGCTATAGTTTCAATCATTGCTTGAAGCTATATCAATCATTGCTTACAGTTTCAAGCAATGAAACTATAAGCAATAGTTTATTGCTATAATAATAATAAACTATTTCTTTTAATTAAAAAGCAAAAACTATTGCTGATCTGTTCAGTCAGCAAAAGCAAAAACTATTTTTTTTAAAAACTGTAGCGGTAGTTATAAAATTAAGGAAAGTCTCGAAATTTTGTGCATTTTGTAATCACTCTTCAGTGGCTACTCATCATACTGTAACTGGTGCTCCATCACTTGTTTCAACAATTAATTTTTCCCCCACAGTTTTTTCCTAGATCATAAATTCTGCTCAAATATGATACCTATCTTGTTTCTAAGCAATGGCCTCTGCACAAGCATACAGACATTTCTTAAAAAAAAAAAAAAAAACACTCAAGTGATAAGAAATTATTTGTTGTGTTGATGTGCGAAATCAATGCCCAAACTAAGGCTACTCCCTTCAAAACTTTTGTTCAATCTATCATCCCTCTAGCACACATCCAGAAAATCTAAGCAAAGGCTAATTAAAGCTGTTCTGGTGGGTGATGGTGACTCAAAACCTTACTA
Organism: Clarias batrachus; assembly: GCA_003987875.1. Lineage (NCBI taxonomy): Eukaryota > Metazoa > Chordata > Actinopteri > Siluriformes > Clariidae > Clarias > Clarias batrachus. The sequence goes on along the minus strand of QMIH01001155.1, from coordinate 148,687 downwards.
AGGCATTTTCCTGTCATTTGTGAGCCAGAGTCTTGTAATATGATTGTCAATTATTTATTATTATTATTATTTTTTTTTTCCATGTACTTCCTGCCTTTTATCGAATCATGGTAGATTCATTAATATTCTTTAACTGTGTATATTTAGTGTGTGAAACATTATTTAAAACATCTATTACATAGTCTACAGAAAAATGCAAATAGATCTTTTTTTTCCTTTAGATTTTTTATTAAATCTAATTTATTAAGTTGATTTATATTGCTGTTAAGTCTTCTCAAAATAAACAAGAATCTATTCTGCTCATAATGATATACAGTCATTCATATTTATCAAAATAATAGACAATTATTCATTTATGTTCTTTAACATGCATGTAGGTCAATAGCACAGACGAATGCATGTCCATTTGCACAGTCACTGTTGGACCATCCAACTGAAAAAAGGTAAGAAAAACATAAATGAGTATCTCATCAGTATAAGTCATAATCATATCATCATAAATATATCTGTATGAACTCAGACATGTAAATCAGACAAAATTACCATTGTTCCTCATGTAAGCGCATGGGCAGCTGAATGGATCGATGAGCGAGTACCAGTTAGTGTATTGGAACCGATCTGAGTCAACCCACAGCCATGCACCCTACAAAATACAAAATCATATGACTTACGGCATAATGATATCAATTGCACAGGAAAATAGATGTCTATTCTTAAAGGGTTTAAATTGTAATATTTTTATTTATATAATTGTATTCCTTTGATTATTGTCAGTGGTGCCCACTGTTTGGATCAATTCAAATTTCTTTTTTTACAAGCCACTGTAGTAAAAGGGTATTACCTGAAAGTAGTAAGCTCCAATCCAAGCGGATGTTACACCAGCCATGTCAAGCAAACTCTGCAGGAAGTTATATTCTCCAAGATTGTGCACAGATGCCAGTCTGGCTTGTTGAGCTACACATTGAGCCTAAAGATATAATCAAGACTATAATGAATAAATTAATAAACTTTCTTTGTCAGCTACATCCTTATTTTCAGTGCATCATAAAATTACATGTTTTATGATTGTTATACAGTATTTACCTCAGCATTGAGCCAGTACTGTATTGACCTCATGAGACGAAAGCAACGTGATCCATACTTAACCCATCCAGATGGACAATAGTTATACTTATCTGTGGACAATAATGCACATTTCTGAATATGCATTCCATGCATAATCTGTTTCTATTGGAAAAAAAAAAAAAAAAAAAAAATATATATATATATATACACTTGTAAACATATTTGAATACACCTTTTAATTTACTTGTTTAAAAAAAATACCTTCAGCATCATCATCTAATTTAAGATCTCTCACCTTATCCTCAGCTGTAAATACTGTAAAGTTATGATGTATTACTAGAGTCTTGTGTCTAAATCCCACATCACAAACACAAATGTGCTTATAGCAAGAACCAGTATAACACTGTACTGACCTGCCTTGATCACCTTCTCCACAGCCAGTTTAGTAGTTTCCCCTAGAAGAATAAACCAAATTACCATATAATAATAGCCATAAATTCTTATCTTTTTAAGCATATGTTCAATATATATAAATAAATATATTTATTAATTTAATCTCTATTTTATTTACATATTTATTAACAGATAATTCCACTGTCATTCTTATAATATTAATAACAACTAAATGGAATAAATACTTACAGTAAGTGTAAGTATTTATAAATCTAATTTAGTATTTAAATAAATATGTTTTATTTCTTCCCAGACTTTTTATTGTTGGTGTTGCTAACCTGGAATTTTCTGATCCTGCTCAGGTTCAGTCTCGATAGCTGCAGCTGCAGAAAGAAACATATTCAGCTAAGTAGAAACAACACTATACAAGTCACTAAGACATATCAATATAATCAAATAATATTTAGTATTTCTTGCTCCTCACCTGTAGCAGTCCTCAGTGTAAAGGCAGCACACAGCAGAATACACACAATCCAAACCTTCATGATGATGATTACTGTAGATAAAAGGTGTACCAATTAGTGAAAATGTGATCCAAGTCAAACAAAGGTAATTTTAACATGTACACCCTCTGTCTCCTTGTGATCTTAATATTATTGTTGCGCTCCTATAATTCCTAATCCCAACTGGGCCATCATGATATAATCTGTTAAATTCCCAGTGACACTTAGACTAGGACGAACATGCATTTCAATGACAAAAAGAAAGAGAGAAAGCACCAATTTTTTTGGTCTCAGGTTTTATCTGTTTGGCAGTTGTGTGTATTCTATGAGATTCCTATCACGCAATATATATATATCAATATATAAAAGTCCATCCCATGACCTACAGACAGTACACCAGGAAACATCACTTCAGGACCATGATCTTTTAATAACTTATGGTTCACAGTAATCTCAACTATAAAAGCTGATCATAGATTACTGTGTGATAGTGCGCGGTACCAGATTTTCTATCTTGCTCTGTAGGAAGAGGACTACACTGTGATTACTGTAAGCCACCAATAAATCCACATTGTTTCATGCTATTGATGTGCAATACAGGAAGCTGTGGCACCTTTCCAGTGACAATAATCAGATCCCATAAGCAATACAATCACCCTATCTTTATGGTTCCAGTACGAAATCTTTTTACTTTTTTAAAAAATCATTCAATACACAAATAGCTAAACCAAAATAAACAAAATTAGAATATTTATTTGAATATATTTGTGGACTAATTTGGGGGCTGTGAATCAGGTACAACAGGACTGTTGAGTGAGGACAGCTATAAAGAGGATGAAAAGTAGAAAGGAAGTCGGTCCAGATGACCTTTCAGTGGAGACACTGAAGTGTTTTGAAGAGATGGCAGTGGAGTTGCTTACTAGATTATCTAGGATCAGAAGAGAGGTAACAATCTGCGAGCAGCAGTGCAGCTTCATGCCAAGAAAGAGCACCACAGATGACATGTTTTCTTTGAGAATGCTGATGGAAAAGAATAGAGAAAATCGGAAAGAGTTGCATTGTGTGTTTGTAAATCTAGAGAAAGTGTATGACGGGGTGCTCAAAGATTAACTGTGGTATTGCATGAGGAAGTCAGGAGTGGCAAAGAAGTATGTGAAGGTGGTGCAAGATATGTACAAGGACCGTGTTACAGTGGTAAGGTGTGCTGTACGTACGACCAACTGATTTAAGGTTGATGTGGGATTGCACCAGGGATCGGCTCCGTACCCCTTCCTGTCCAGTGGTGATGGATTAGGTTATGGATGAAGTTCAATAAGTCTAGAGAGCGAAGAGTGAGAGTGAACTGTTCACTCAACGGTGCGTGAGTGAACAGTTCGAAAAGATGCGGTCGACTGGCGTCACGTGGTTCGGAGGAAACATATGATAGTCTTCGACCTCTCCAACTGAGTGATAATAGTAGCCTTAATGTTTGAGCCCCCATAGAGACGGGGAGGAATTGGAAGTGACTAAATTAGGAAGAAAATCGGGAAAATAGTTTTTAATTCTTTCACCAAGAAAAATTTTAAAACTGGGCATGCATTTGTATTTAGCTCCCTTTTTTCTAATCCCACTAACAAAAAACCCAGTGGAACTAATTAGAACATTAGTGAAGAAACAGGAATCCTGAAGCCCAAGGAACCAGAGAGGTCAGGGATAAATTTGTGGAGAGGTTTAAACTGACAGACCAGGCAAGGAGAGCATTGATTAGAGAAGAAGCCAAGAGGCACATGGTAACTCAAGAGGAGCTGCAGAGATGCACGGCTTAGGTGATAGAATCTGTCTAGACAACTATTTGTCATGCACCCCACAAATCTGGCCTTTATGGTTTAGATCAAAGCATATTCATGTGTTATATGGCCCAATCAAAGTTCAGACCAGAGTTGGGTAGAGTAGCTCAAGTAAGAGTAGCTGTACTTCAAAATAATATTACTCAGGAAGTAAAAAGTAGTCATCCAAAATATGTAAAAAAAAAAAATTTTTTAAAAAGTAGTCCAAAAAGTAAGAGTAAAAAAGTATTTGGTGAAAAGTCTACTCAAGTACTGAGTAACTGTTTCATCATAATGTGCGTTTTTTTTTTTTTTTTTACAAATTATGTAAGATGTCAGACAAAATTATATAATAATGTACAAATTGCAACATTTCCAAATAATAAAATAAATGAATAAAACTATACATCTTTACAAAATAGTATTTTTCACAATATAAAGCTTTTGAAATAAATACCTACTGTAGGTAACATATGTATGTTTGAACAGTGTAGACTATTTCCTGTGTTAGATATACTGTATATTCAGTTGCCCTGCAAATGACTCAGCAGATAGAAAATAACATTAGAACATTTAACACTTAAGGTCTCACTTAACCATTAACGGGGTCCAGCAGAACAAACGTAAGAAATTATAGCCTCTAGATTATTTGATAATTATATATTTTAACATTGCAACATTATATAAATCAGCTAAACTAACTGCAACATGTTTGCTTCACTGTCTACCACTGCTGAAGACAACCCTCTGTGTGCTCATTTGATTCTATGCGGTTATTGTTATTGCGGCTGATTGGTCAAACGGAGTCATGTGATTATTGTTGCTACATCTGATTGGTGAAACACAGTCACGTGGTAGAGCCGCCTGCTGCATTTCTGTGGCAAACACAAAGAATATCTAAAGTGACGAATAAATGGTTATAAAAATAAACGAGTCGAGTGTAGCCAAATGTAGCAGAGTAAGAGTAGCGTTTCTTCTTCACAAATATACTCAAGTAAAAGTAAAAAGGGTAAAATTACTCATAGAAGTACTTTTTTTTTTTTTTTTTTTAAGTTACTTAAGTAAATGTAACAGAGTAAATGTAACTCGTTACTACCCACCTCTGGTCCAGACCTACATAAATCCAATCGTGAATTCTCGGCAAGACTTGAAAATTGCTGTTTACTGATGCTCTCAACCCAATCTAACTAAGATTTAGCCATTTTGCAAAGAAGAGTGGAAACTTCACTCCCTAGTTGTGCAACGCTGGCAAAGACATACCCCAAAAGACTTGCAGCTATAATTGCAGTAAAGATGGTTATATAAAATATATAATATGAAACAGCTTTATACAAATGCATGCCACACTTTTCAACTTTTACTTGCTAACTTAAATAAAACATATATATTTGTTTTAACAACTTAAATGCACATAAAAAGGATGTTACATATGGTCCTATTCATATTTCAATACATTTCTTTCCTTCAGATTTTTAGATGGAGCCATAGAGTAAAGATCAACACAGATAACTCTTGCTTAAAGGAATCTTATTATTGTGATTGGAAAGGTGCTACTGTTTCCTCAAGCGACTCAGCAATATCAAGCAAATGTTATGGCACATCAACAGCATTAACCAATTCTTATCATAAATATGGGTATTTTAGTAGCTTACAATAAATCATACTGTGTCCTTGTATACAAAGGTCAGCATGAAAAATCTATGGTTATCAAGGTCTATCACTTACACAGTTGATCGGAAACAGCAATCTGTGCTCAGGTTTTATAAACCATGTAAAAGCATAAATGAATAGCGGGAACATGGTCATGGTTTCCTGGTGCACAGTATGCAAATCATGGGGTGGACTTGGCTGTGTGTGTGTGTATACATATACAGTATATATATGGGACGCTGGACCATCATTCATCAGATTGCTTTAAATTTCTGCCAGACAGTTCTTACCTGAGACCTACAAATTGGTAAATTGTCTCTCTTTTTATTGACACTGAAATGCATTTCATTGGAAACATAAAACTCTATATCATGACAGTTCTTACTGGATTATGCATAAATAGGAGACAGAACCTTACAAATCTAAAATCACAAGAAGAGACAGAGATGTATGTAGGATGTATGTTCTGACCTGAAATCATTTAATTTGGAAGACATTTAGAAATCTTTTTTCTTTACTATCTAGCTACTGTCATCATCATCATCATGAAGGTTTGGATTGTGTGTGTACTGCTGTGTACTACCTTCACACTGAGGGCTGCCACAGGTGAAACAACAAGAAATACTAAATATAGTGTGATAATTGACATAATAATCATTGTGACTTAATGTAATGTTATTTGTACTGTGACATTTATGATGTTTCTGCAGCTGCAGCAGTTCCTGCGGAGACTAAACCTGAGCAGGAACAGAAACTTCCAGGTTAGTGACCGCCAATAGGGAGGCAATGATGAATGAAGTTGTATAAGTAATAAGTATTTCTTAGATTTCTTAAAAAGATTTCTTAAAAAAAGAAGTTTTGTCGTAAATCGACTCCAGCGCAAAATTCACTAATACCACATCAGTGAAAAATCCCAGTAAAAATATTCAGTTTAGCTTTTCTAATTAATATCTATTGGCGCAAGTGTTTGTTTACATTGAGCAAGTAGCTTATTAGTGGCTTATTTTAAAGTAGATTACTAAATCCAACACATAACTGTTAATAACATCACTTTTACTCACCATTTTAATTTTAATTATGGTGCAGATTAAACTTCAGTCACATATCCAAGTACTGCAAAAGAGTCAATAAACTGTGTCCGGCGGACGATTTAAGATACACAACAATAAAACTTGCAGTTTATAATCTGGCACATAACTGCTCATTACTTCCCTTGTACTGAGCATTTTGATTTAATTTCCTTTAACTTTAGGCAAATACTGAAGATTCATTAAATTCTGTCCAGCTAATTTTGCGTGATGCTGTGACAAAATCTGACTGGTCAGACATATGGACAGACATACGGACATGCAGACAAATTGTTTGGAGACTGGTTTCAGCTCCTCCAATGTATGAAACTTGATAATATAATTTAAAGTTCTAACCAAATTACAGACAAAACCTTTCTTTTATTTATATAGATTACATTAATATAAACATATGATATTTTACACAGTACAGAAGATTAAACAATTTTACACAATAATTTATTTCTATCATAATTTGGTAATTTGGTTAATTCCTCTAGGAGAAGCTACTGAACTGGCTGTGGAGGAGGTGATCGAGGCAGGTCAGTACAGTGATATACTGGTTCTTGCTATAAGCACATCTGTGTTTGCGATGTTGTGGGAGTCAGACACAAGACTGTAGTATTAAGTTCTCACTTGTATTTTCAGCTGAGGATAAGGTGGAAGCTCTTAAATTAGATGCTGATGATGAAGGTAATTTTATTAACCAAGTAAATTAAAAGATCTAAACAAATAGAATATATTTTCAAAGGAAACAGATTATGCATGGAATACATATGCAGAGATGTGCATTATTGTCCGCAGATAAGTATAACTACTGTCCATCTGGATGGGTTAAATATGGGTCACGTTGTTTTCGTCTTGTGAGGACAACTCTCTCCTGGCTCAACGCTGAGGTAAGTATAATAATCATAAAATGAAATATGAAAGGATACAGAAAAAAATTCTCTTTAAAATTTTCTTAAAATAAAAAATTTAAGATTCCTTGGAAGTTAATCAAGGAAGGGACTCACAAAAAACAGTAAAGAAAGGTTTGGTCTGATCATTTTTACATCTTTCTTTCTTTTTTCTTCCTTCCTTCCATCCTTTTTTTAAAAAATAATTATGTGTTTAGGCTCAGTGTGTGGCTCAAAATGCTAAACTTGTATCTGTACACAACCTTGGAGAATATAACTTCCTGCAGAGTTTACTTGACATGGCTGGTGTAACACAAGCTTGGATTGGAGCTTACTACTTTCAGGTAATATGATTATATTCTAATGTTCTCTAAATAGACCTGAATTATGTAAAATTTACATATCTAAAGCTATGTAATGGTCCATGAATACAGTCTTTATAAATAAAATAAAAAAAAAATAATTAAACCATTCTTGTTTTTGGTATTATTATTTTGTAAGGAATATGATTGATATGATTGTGAATTGTGCAGGGAGTGTGGCTGTGGGCTGACACGTCTCGGTGGAGTTACAGTAATTGGCAGTCACTGAGCAGTGGGTCCAGCTACCCATGTGCTTACATGAGGAACAATGGTAATTTTTTTTTTGCTGATTTACTTCTCTGTGCTCATCCTGATATTAATATACTTCTRTCAAATATATTGTCTGCTTCACTGTTTCTAAAGTTTGCATTTTCACTCCTTTTTTCAGTTGGATGGTATAACACTAACTGTGGAAGTGGATATGCATCYGTCTGTGCTATTGACCTACATGCATGCTAAAGGACATGAATGAATGTGAAATCATCCATTTCTTTGAAGCTGACATGATTATCAGTTAAATAAATTGTTTTTGGCTTGAGAACACTTGGCCAATGAACACTGTCACTCAATAAAAACATCAAAAAGATATAACAAAGATCTACTTGTCTTACTTTTGTAATGTTAATGTTGTGTAAAATGTAAAGAGAAACTATTGGAGCAATATTTAGGATAAATCTCCAGCCTGAATCATTTGGGAGGGAAAGTGTGCAAAGCTGGAGATACGAGCTTGAATTAAAATCTGCTAGGAAAATCCTACAGGTTGCAATTCATATGTTACAAATTTGACATTTGACGGAAGATTTTGTATGCTATTTTAAAGTGTCAACAGCAAGACTTACAGAACACATAACGGAATACTGTATATTTAGTGTAGCCTGTATAATATGCTGATAGCAAGCTTTTAAATCCTTTGTGTTTAACAAAATAAAAAAACATTTTAAGACCGTTAATGTAACAACACGGGTCACGCGAAAGGCACCGCCGTGCTTAAACTGTTAAACTGAACAGGCAAAAAGCACGGCCATTTATACACACGGTTGCTAGGCAACGCCGCCGTCAGGCAATCAGCCTGAACGAGCCGCACCTGACGGCGTGTTTATTTAAGGGTCCTGATACCGGCGCACTTCGTGCGATCATTTAGGTAGCACCGGTGAAGGTATCAGGGCCAAAGAAACAAAGAAATTGAAATAAAATAAAAGACATACAGCTGTTTAGGGACAGGGGCAAAGCCCCAGCCTCTGTCTATTTAAGACGCCGGTGAGAGCGAGAGAGAGAGAAAAATAGAGAGAGCGGCACGCAGTAGTTCATCGTGCACGCTCAGTAGTCTGTTAGTGCACGAAGCACAAACTCTCTCTCTCTTCCAAAGTCCTTGGTAGGGTGAACGCCCCGAGAGGACAAGTTTTGTTTTATTTCCAGAGCCCCGTCCGTTCTCGCGTAGACGGCGGAGCTCTGTTTATTTTGTGTTTACAGTTTTCATTGGTTTCCTTTTCAGTTGCTTAATTAATAATCCCACGCTATCTCCAAACGGGAAGGTCTTCCCGTGTGTATCACAAGCACTCTCACTATCTCCTATTTCATTGACCCACTCTAACGCCCAGCATAAGGGCTCTTATAATTAAAAAACATCGCGTGGTGCGGCTCTCCATACCGCACCACGTAACAGTTAATGAAACTACACACAGTAATTAGAAGACAGACAGGACGTTGGCTGCACATGGCAAAATCAAAGGACAACCATAATCCAAGACTGCTTACAAATGAGCGGAAAGTGCTTAGTAAGGTGCTGGGACACCTCGAGCCAAAACAAGTTTAGCCTTGGCAAAGATTCTACAAGTCTCTAGAAGTTAAGTAATAACATTTTTGAAGTGTTCTTATGATTCACAGTTTAAAAATTATGCCTTGCACTGGTATATTGAATATGTGTTAGTGAGCCTGTTGTTTTAAATATTCTACATGTGCAACCACGCAGGTCTCACAAGGGGTAGAGCTGCGAGAAAATGCTTTGCACTGCTCAGAACGAGCAGTTATGCAGGTTGCTACCACGCGGAGTTCTGAACAGGCAAAGGCGCGACCATTTATACACACGGTTGCCAGGCAACGCTGCAATCAGTGTGAATACGCCACACCTGGCGGCATGTTTATTTAAGGGTCCTGATACTTCGGCACTTTGTGCAATCATTTAGGTAGCACCGGTAAGGTATCAGGGCCAAAGAGAAAAAGAAAAGACAAGCGCACAGAAAGTCGAGAGATAGAGGCAAAGACCCAGGCTCTGCTGGAGAAAGAAAGGGGCGCGCTGTCCTTTTATGCGCATGCTCTCAGGTTAAGTATAAAAGTACAAAAATACACAAACCCAAATATTTAGCTTTATTTTTAGTTAACGAAGCCCCGTCCACTCTCGCGTAGATGACGGAGCTCTGTTTATTTTGTGTTTCCAGTTTTCTTTTGTTTCTGACATCCCTCTTATATTATAACATCCCGTGGTGCGACCACATAACAGAATGACTGTACCACCAGAACAGTTCAGGCTTGGAGCGGGTGCACGAAATAGTTGAGGGTCAAGCCAGAGTGCTTGATAAGCATGAGGAAGCCCTAAGAGGGTCTATGAGGAAATTTTAATGACAGGAGGCTAACAACTAAAGTGGGTATTGCAGTTAGCCAGCTCCCTTCGGCCATTTCGTTGGTCTCCTTGGCATGGATGTCACTATGAGTGAATCTCGTTTCTGGTAACCCAGTTACCAGAACAGAGAGTAGTGCTGGGGTTCCCCTGGCTTCAACGTCACAACCCTCGCATCGACTGGACGACCCGTTCTGTTTTGAACTGGGGATGTTCGTGCGCCCTAAGCTGCCTTAAGAGCGACCAACCCCAGTCCCAGCGCCTCCTGCTCCAGTACCCCTTATTACTGCCCCTCACGGCTACTGGGATGTAAAACTCCATATACTAGAGTCACAGTTTTCCAAAGATGCTAAAATGTTGGTAATACTTGAAAATATGGCAAAATGACGAGTTGTCTTGGTTAGTGATATATACCTGATGTTTCATGTGATTTATTTTTAACTCTGGAATAAATGTTATTATTTTCTGGTTATGGAAATGCAGGCTAAATACTGCAGCCAAGCTAAACACAAGCTAAAGTTTTGCTCCTCTTTGTTCCTAATTCAGGAACTTAATTAAATTAAATTTTACTTGTATAGCACTTTTAACAATTGTCATTGTCGCAAAGCAGCTTTACACAATCAAAAGAATTATCGGAGTTTGTATGAAATGTGAATGTGTATGACTCAAAAATGGTCCCTGATGAGCAAGCCGAGGGCAACAGCGGCAAGGAAAAACTCCTGAGATGGCAATAGGAAGAAACCTTGAGAGGAACTGGACTCAATAGGGAACCCATCCTCATCTGGATGAAACAGAAAGCAGGAATTGATCTGTATTCATACTGTTTGTTACACAAACAACCTCTCCCTGACCCCCCCTCCCCCACCCCGCCCTGCATAACCCTAACTTATCAACTCCTAGACAACATTCATCTGTTCAGTTACTAACAAGATCAACTTTAACAATATAGTTGCAAGCAACAATGACGGGCCCAAGCACCCTGTGCCTTTGCCATCCAGGGCGCACCGCACAACCTGTGTTATTTGAGTGTGTTCAAACCACTACAGGGCTAATGTGTGTGTGTGTGAGAGAGAGAGAGAGAGGTGTGTGTGCGTCTTGAGAGGTGTTTGTGTGCATGAGTGTAAACATTTGTAATATGGGTAAATGTATGTGTGAATGTGTATGATGTGTGAGTGTGAGCGCGTTAGTGTGTGGGAGTTAGGGAGAGAGGTGTGTGACGTGTGGATGTGTCAGTCTGTGTGTGACGAGTAAATGTGCTTGTGTTTTTTGCTTGTTTGTGTGTATGGTGTGTGAGTCTGTGTGTATTAACATTAGTGATGTGTCTGATGTGTTTATGTGTGTAAGGGTTAGTGTGTGTGAGAGTGAGGGAGAGAAGTGTGTGACGTGTGGATGTGTCAGTCTGTGTGTGATGAGTAAATGTGTTTGTGCTTGTTTGTGTGTATGGTGTGTGAGTCTGTGTGTAATAACATTAGTGATGTGTGTGTGTGTGTGTGTGTGTGTGTGTGTGTATGTGTGTGTGCTAACATTTGTGATGTGTATGTGTGTACAATAGGCCACAGGTGCTGGAAGAAAAGCCTCACACTATGATGTTCCTGAATGTGATGTCACTGAACGTGATGTCACAGAAAGTGTCACTGAATATAATGTCACTCAATATAATGCCACACAGAAAGTTATTAATCATTTTCTGGCGTATGTTTAAGACATTATCACGGCTGACCCGTTTGAGATATCAAAAATCCCTCCGCAACTTTGCATCCTCAATGTCTTTAGATTTCTTTGGCCCGGTTTGGTAGCAATTGTATAAGTTCCCTAGGAGGAGTATATCAAAATCCATCAGGTGCATTTTTGCGAACGACCCAAAATAACCAGCCTCCTTTTGAGTTTAGCCCAGGACATGCAGCACGAAAGTTGTTCGGCTCGATGAGCTCTAAATGTGTACCGAGTTTCATGTGCCTACATGAAAGTGTGTATGAGCTAGGCAGCAAAATCTCGTGTGGGGGCCCCAGGCCACGCGACTCTCAGGCATCCTGATGGCAACAGATTCCAACCTGTCTGCCAAGTTTCATGAGTTTTTGAGCATGTTAAGACCCCCGAAAAGTCCAAAAGGGTGGAAAAAAAAATCCTTGGGAAAACAAGAGGGCCCTGCGCACCTTATAGTGCTTGGGCCCTAAATACAGATATACATATGCAAGCAAGTGTCTTAGTGTTGTGCCCAAAACCTACTGGGTATTGTGCCCGAATTTTTAATATTGGCACTATGACTTGTAAAGGGAGAGAGCTAGCTGACATCATGGAGTGGAGGAAGGTAGATATACTGTGTGTACAAGAGACCAAGTGGAAGCAAGGTTAAGAACACTGGAGATGGGTTAAAACTGCTTTACTATAGTGTTGATAATAAGATATAGTTTTATATCTTAATTTAATATAGTGTCGATAACTGTGAGCAGCAGTACAGCATTATGCAAAGAAAAAACAGTCAGAAAGAGTTGCCCTGTGTGTTTGTAGATCTAGAGAAAGTGTATGACAGGGTGCCCGAAGATTATCAGTGGCAGTGCAGTGAAGTATGTCAAGGTGGTGCAAGATATACAAGGACAGTGTTACAGTGGTAAGGTGTGCTGTAGGTACGAATGACTGATTTAAGATTGATGTGGGATTGCACCAGAGATCGGCTCCTTACTGTCCATTGGTGATGGACGGGTTGATGGATGAAGTTAGACAAGAATCCTCATGGAATTTGAGCCTTTGACTCCTCAAATCTGGCCAAAGCATCTTCATGTGTTAGAATGACCCAATCAAAGTACAGACCTACATAAATCCAATTGTGACTCTTTGGCAAGACTTGAAAATTGTTGTTTACAGACACTCTCCACCCAGTCTAACTAAGATTTAGCCATTTTGCAAAGAAGAATGGGCAAAAAATTGATGTGCAACGCTGGTAAAGACATACCCCAAAAGACTTTCAGCTGTAATTGCAGTAAAAGGTGGTTATATAAAGTATATAATATAAAAGAGCTTTAGACAAATGTAAGCAATACTTTTCAGATTTTGCTTGCTAACGTAAATAAAAGAGAGAGAGAGAAGAGAGAATACACAGAAAGAGTATCAAGCAATGATCAATTAACCTTAAACCGATGCCACATGAACAGACATTATTTAATCCAACACCCCCCTAAAGTAGTTTTAACAACTTAAATGCACACGTCACAGGTGGTCCTATTCATATTTCAGTAATTTTTTTCCTTCAGATTTTGAGATCGAGTCATAGAGTAAAGATCAACATGGACAATTATTGCTTACAAGAATCTTATTATTGTCATTGGAAAGGTGCTACTGTTTCCTCAAGCAAATCAGCAATATCAAGCAAATGTTATTGCACATCAACCACATTAACCAATTCTTATCATAAATGTGGTGTTTTAGTAGCTTACAATAAATCATACTGTGTCCTTGTATACAAAGGTCAGCATAGAAAATCTATGGTTATCAATGTCTATCACTTACACAATTGATCGGAAACAGCAATCTGTGCTCAGTTTTTATAAACCATGTAAAACAATAAATGAATAGCGGGAACATGGTCATGATTTCCTGGTGCACAGTATGCAAATCATGGGATGGACTTGGCTGTGTGTGTATATACAGTACAGTATATATATATGGGATGCTGGACCATCATTCATTAGATTGCTTCAAATTTCTGCCAGACAGATTACCTGAGACCTACAAATCGGTAAGTTTTCTCTCTTTTTTTATAGACACTGAAATGCATTTCGTTTCTGGTCTTAGCCTCATTGGAAACTTAAAACTCATGACAGGTCTTTCTGGATTATGCATAAATAGGAAACAGATCCTTACAAATCTAAGATCACAAGAAGAGACACAGGATGTATATTTTTAACTGAATCATTTAATTTGGAACACATTTAGATTTTCTTTATTCTCTACTATATAGCTACCTTCATCATCATAATCATCATGAAGGTTTGGATTGTGTGTGTACTGCTGTGTACTACCTTCACACTAAGGGCTGCCACAGGTGAAACAACAAGAAATACTAAATATAGTGTGCTAATTGACATAATAATCATTGTGACTTGTGTAATGTTATTCGTACTATGACATTTGATGTTTCTGCAGCTGCTGCAGTTCCTGCAGAGACTAAACTTGAGCAGGAACAGAAACTTCCAGGTTAGTAACCACCAAGAGGGAACAGTCTGGGAGGCAATGATAATAAGTTGTATAAGTAATAAGTATTTCTTATATTTGGTTGTTAGTATTAGTATATACTGTACTAGTGGTACAGTGCACGTCAGTGATGGTAAAAGAGTTTGGAGAAATAGTTAAAAAGTTAAAAGGTAAATTAAGTGTATCAGCTTCATTTATATATTTCAAGTTAAATCCCATGTATATAGCAGAACCCGCTGACTAAATTATTAATACAAAGAAATACATTTTTTTGAGGTTGAGAATCTTTTGCCTTGTTTTACGATGTCATACTTCTTTCGTCGTCAGCCAAATACACTCCCTGTTTGGTAATCGGAGAGTGAATCACAGATGAGAAATAAAAAAATAGATGGTTTTGTTGTTAATCAACTCCAGCACATCAAAATTCACTTATTGTATACCACATCAGCGCTGTTATTTCAGCAGTGAAAATCTTAAGTAATCCCAGTAAAACTATTCAGTTTAGCTTTTCTAATTAATATCTATTGCCGCAAGTGTTTGTTTACATTGAGCAAGTAGCTTATTAGTGGCTTATTTTAAAGTAGATTATTAAATCCACCACGTAACTGTTCATAAGATCGCTTTTACTCAACATTTTAATTTTAATTATGGTGCAAATTAAACTTGAGTCACATATCCAAGTACTGCAAAAGAGTCAATAAATTGTGTCCAGCGATCGATTTAAGACACACAACAATAAAACATGCGGTTCATAATCTGGCGCATAACTGCTCATAACTTCCCTTGTACTCTGCATTTTGATTTAATTTTTTTAGCTCCAGGTAAATACTGAAGGAGTACCAAAGTTTCATAAAATTCTGTCCAGCTAGTTTTGCGTAGTGCTGTGACGAAATATGACTAGTCAGACATACGGACAGACATACAGTCATATGGACAAGCAGACATACAGACAGAAATTTTTTGGAGACTGGTTTCCGCTCCTCCAATGTAACTTGAAACTTGATAATATAAATTAAATTCTGACCAATGTACAGAAAAAACCTTCTTTTACCTATATAGATTACATTAATATAAACATCTGATATTTTACACAACATAGAAGTTTAAACAATTTTACACAAGAATTTATTCCTATCATAATTTGGTAATTTGGTTAATTCCTCTAGGAGAAGCTACTGAACTGACTGTGGAGGAGGTGATCGAGGCAGGTCAGTACAGTGATATACTGGTTCTTGCTATAAGCACATCTGTGTTTGCGATGTTGTGGGAGTCAGACACAAGACTGTAACATTAAGTTCTCACTTGTATTTTCAGCTGAGGATAAGGTGGAAGCTCTTAAATTAGATGCTGATGATGAAGGTAATTTTATTAACCCAGTAAATTAAAAGGACTTAACAAATAGAATATATGTTCAAAGGTAACAGATTATGCATGGAATACATATGCAGAGATGTGCATTATTGTCCACAGATAAGTATAACTACTGTCCATCTGGATGGGTTAAATATGGGTCACGTTGTTTTCGTCTTGTGAGGACAATTCAGTCCTGGCTCACCGCTGAGGTAAGTATAATAATCATAAAATGAAATATATAAGGATAAAGAAAAATACATTTTAAGATTCCTTGGAAGTTAATTAAGGAAGGGACTGACAAAAAAGTAAATAAAGGTTTGGTCTGATCATGTTTATGTCTTTCTTTAATTTTTTCCCCTTCCATCCTTTATTTCTAATTATGTGTTTAGGCTCAGTGTGTGGCTCAAAATGCTAAACTTGTATCTGTACACAACCTTGGAGAATATAACTTCCTGCAGAGTTTACTTGACATGGCTGGTGTAACACAAGCTTGGATTGGAGCTTACCACTTTCAGGTAATATGATTATATTCTAATGTTCTCTAAATAGACCTGAATTATGTAAAATTTACATATCTAAAGCTATGTAATGGTCCATGAATACAGTCTTTATAAATAAAATAAAAAAAAAATAATTAAACCATTCTTGTTTTTGGTATTATTATTTTGTAAGGAATATGATTGATATGATTGTGAATTGTGCAGGGAGTGTGGCTGTGGGCTGACACGTCTCGGTGGAGTTACAGTAATTGGCAGTCACTGAGCAGTGGGTCCAGCTACCCATGTGCTTACATGAGGAACAATGGTAA
>QMIH01001155.1:105914-125570 GCA_003987875.1 Clarias batrachus | reverse complement strand
AGTCCAGAGACAAAGTGCTGCTGACACAGGTTAAGAGGACAATATCCAAGCAAAATGGCAGAAGAAACCTTTGGAAAAACAGTTGAGCAACTGAAAAGGGAGAGGACTTCTGCAAAAAGTAGCTTCACCAAGCAAGCTAACTTTCTCAACAGAGAAGCACGTAATTTGCCGGAATCAGAACTTAAAAAGGAGTTCAAAAAGCTCTCCACTGGAGCAAGGAAAGTTTTTGAAGCCAATGATGATTACAAGGCTGGGTTACTGGCAGAGATTAAGGCTCACCGTGAAGACGGTGCAGAGGCTTCACTGTCAGCACAGCAAAAAGCTGATTTTAAAGAAACAGAGGAAGAATGCAACACAAGGCTCAAGGAAATTGACGAGTTAGTGCAAACGAACCTCTGGAAAAGATAGGGTCAAGCCGAAATGGCAGCTACTATTTCCGTGGCAGAGATAGCTTGTGAACGCGCTATCACCATGCCTGTCGATAGCATCGGCTATAGTATGCAGTTGGACCTCTTGATGAGACTGGTGAAAGAGGCAACCAAGGCTCTGGTAAACTGGGAAAGGTGGACCCCAGCAACTGAAAGAGCAGAGTTGGAGGCTCGTGTATGGAAGCTGAAAGAGTTCAGCAATAAGTGTGAAGCAAGAAAAATAGAATTTGCATGTACTCAAAAGATTACAGAGCATGCACAAGCATCAGAAGCTGATGTGAAAAATAAGATGGATGTGATAGCATCTGCAGCTCAGATTATGCCAGTAGTAAAAATCAAACCTACAAGCTTACCTATGTTCAGTGGTAATAAGAGGGACTTCTACCACTGGAAGAGGGACGGGGAAAACCTCCAGAGACAAGTGGAACCCACAGGGTCGGCTGAGTTTAAAAAGATTCAACTGGTGGACAGCATCAATGAAAGGATCGCTAAAGAGCTCAGGCTATCTTCTTTCAACACGGCTGCTGACATCTTCAGAGTGTTGGAGAATTGCTATGGAAACAGAACCACAATCGCCATGGAAATTGTCGAGGAGCTAGAAAGGATTCCTGCTGTGAGAGATAATCATCCAAGGAGGATTATAGAGTTAATCCAAACGGTAGAAAAAGCTCTGGCAGATCTCACGGACCTTGGAAATATTAGCGCAATCAAGAATTCACTTGTGATAAAGTCCATTGAGAGCAAGTTACCTGAGTTTGTGAAAAGACAATGGTTAGTCTACATGACGGATCCTGCAAATGGCATCACACCAGAGAAACACTTTGATGCACTACTAGAGTTCCTAAAGAAAGAAGAAGAAATTCTTGAAAGGCTTGAGCAGCTCAAAATCGCAGAAAAGGCAGAAAGGCCAGAAAAGAAATCTGAGAATTATACCTTCACCAGAACGACAAAGAAAGTTTCTACAGAAAGTGGATGTGTCATGTGTGGAGAAGAGAAGCACAGAGACAAAATCTTCTGCAAAAAGTTCAAATTATTAAAACTAGCACAGAAGAAGTCCATAGTGAAGGAACTAAAAGGTGTAAAAGGTGCTTGGGATGTCACAAGGATGGTGACAGGTGCAACAACAACTATCTTTGCAGAAACAAAGACTGTAAAAGGGGAGCCTCGTCAGACCACCATTATCTTCTTTGCCCAAATGGGGAACTCAAGGACATGGCTGGGGGAAGAGCCACCACCAAAGACCCCAGAAAAGGAAACAGATTTACAAATGAGCAGGAGAAGCTTTTGGCTGAACTCTCACCAGAACTAGCAGAAAAGTTTAAGAGGGCATTCATCAACAAGGCTAAGATGGTAGACTGTTCTGAGGGGGACAAAACGGGACTTTTAGTCGGGAGTGGATTAAAAGAACTCCCTGTTATCATGATGTTGATGGAAGTAACCGCTAATGCAGGACAAAAAATTGGCACTTTGATAGATCTGGCCTCAGACACAAACTATATTACGCACAAAGCTGCTGATAGACTGAAGTTAAGGGTTGAGAAAGTTACCTTGGTATTTCATGGGGTTGGCAAGATGGCCATTAGAGTGAGCACAAAAAAGTACCTCCTTAGGATTAGAGTCAAAACTCACGAGGGGACAGTGAAGGCTCACCAGTTGATCTGTTATGGGTTAGAAGAGATTGCCAAAGTCCACAGAAGTGTAACTCCAGAGCAACTTAAAAAATTCTTTCCAGACGCAGACCTCAGAGAATTGAAAAGGCCTAAGAAGATAGAACTCCTTATCAGCCACMGRGAGGSGAGACTCGCACCACAAAGAATAAAAGTCGTGGAAGATCTCGTCCTGTGGGACAGTCCGATGGGGAAAACTGTTGCGGGAGCACACCCAGATCTGTTTGAGAAGGTGGATATGACAGCACATGAGTCTAAGATACATTATGCAGGGTCCATGAGGGCAGCTGCAGTCAAATATGAGGAAATCTTTGAAAAGGCTTAAGGTCAAAATATTCCCAAGACAATCCAAAGGGGGGAAAGTCATGTGGCTGAAACAAAAAGCTTACTGGCAATTTTCTGGAGTGGTGGAAGTGGGACAGTATTGGAGCGGCCTGTGAACCAAAGTGTGGTGGGTGCCATTGTGGTAACTGTCAGCCTGGAGGAAAAGAAATGACTAGTAGAAGAGAAGGAACTTGAGATCATAAGAGAGGGTCTCACCTATGTTGAAAAAGATTCCCACAGTAAGTCTCCACACTGGGATACAAAGTATCCATGGATTCAGGACACATCCACACTTCCATACAACAAAGGTGGGGTGGAAAGTCCCACTCTTTCCTAAGAACGGAAAAACAACTCAAGAGAGTACCAGAATGGAGAGGTATTTATGCAGCTCAGGTCCATGACATGGTCGAAAGAGGAGTAGCGATGAAACTCACCAACGAAGTGATTGAGAAGTGGAAGGGACCAGTTTGGTATGTCAGCCACTTAGTGGCACCAAACCCCCACTCAACAACCACTCCGGTACGGCTGGTCTGGAATAGTAGCCAAAAATTCAATGGACTGAGCATGAATGATCTCCTACTTAAAGGGCCAGATGTACTCAACCCTATTAGAGCTGTCTTGCTTCGATTTAGGAAGGGAGTATTTGCTGCTCTTGGAGACATTGAGATGTACAATTCTGTCTGGCTCGAAGACCATGAAGTGCATCTTCACTGATTCCTTTGGAGGGATACTGAGGAAGAAGAAATAGGCGAGTATGCCATAACAATTGTCAACATTGTAGATCGACCTGCTGGATGCATCGCGCTATTATCTATGCGTGAAACAGCACGATTGGCAAAGTTTGCTCATTTGAAATAGGAGCGCAGCGTACTTGAGGAGGATAGCTATGTGGATATGACATCCTCACGTTCCACAATGACCAGGAGAAACTGAACATGATAATAAATGGACTTGAAGGGATTCTATCAGCCGGCGGATTTGCACTCAAGCCATGGGTTAGGTCAGGGCAAAGTGGGAGGCAAGTGACTGGTGCTCAAACTCAAAGTCAAGTTATCATACTTCTGAACCAGATGAAGGAAGAAAAAAACAAAGCTTTGGGAACAGGGTACTTGGTAGAAGAGAACAAACTCTACAGTATGACTTCCATTAACTTCTCAACAAGGGAAAAGCAAATGGGAACAGGGCAGAACCTTATTGAAGGCGAAGTGAAACTGAAACCGCCCAACCCATTGACCAGGAGGCAGCTATTAAGCCAGGTTGCTGGGCTCTATGACCCAATTGGTCTCGTTACGCTTGCCGAGCAAAAAGGTGCCATTCTTATCAGGAAGGCATTCCAAGAGACAGGAAATGAGAGCTTAACTCGACAAACATGTGACAAGCCAATTTCAGAAAGTCTCAGAAGCAAGGCCATCAAACTCTTCAAGAAGCTGCGATGGCGGGTGAAAGTAGAACATTGGTTTCACCTAGTAGACAGTCAGATTGTGCTGGGGGCCGGTCAACCTGATAGTTACAGGTTACAGACATTCTTTGTGAACAGAGTCGTGGAAATCCAAAAGGCTGAACCAGCGAATGACTGGTGGTGGATCCCAGGAAATGGGCCAGGAAAAACTATCCCGCAAGCTCTCCTTGTATGAATGGGGCAGGAGAGACCACTGATTGCGTTGCACAGCATGCATCACAGACAAAACAGAGAAATTGACGAACAAGATTGTCTGTACAAAGTTGTTTTGGTTCCTACAGAAGAACAAGCAGAAGAAAAGACAGTGTGAACTACTTGGGTTCAAGAACCAGTAGTTCAAGTGGGAGGTGTAAAGTTAAATATGTGAAATGGTGGCGCCGAAGTCATTCCACAGGGAACAATTGTGACATGCTCAAAGTATGACGTCACAGTATGCATTACTCCACTAATGGAGCAAAGGCACAGACTTACAAGCACCATCTGTGACAAAAAGCCTGCATTTAAGTCAAGAGACCGCAGTCAGTAACATGTGAGACAGGGAAGTGCATCGGCTGCTGGTCATCTCAGGGACACTGATGGCATGATAATACCACTCCTTACTTATACATAGGACTTTATTAATTACTACTTATCACTTGAGTCTGAGTTATTTGATATTTGATGTAATTAATATARTACTCATTACAAGGGAACAGCAGTAACTTATGTTATGCTATGATTGTTGCTTAAGTGTTTGCAGGTTTTCACAAAACGTGTAATATGATGTTGTTTATTACATGTTTTCTAAAGGGTTAATTGAATATTTGTGTTAAGCTTAGTTAAACAATTTGTTGTTGTATTTGTTTACATTTTATTTAAATAACATCAGAAATAGTGATGTACCCTTTTTCTGGCTTTTCATTTAAGGTTATCGACCTCTTGCTCACTCTCTCTCTCACTCACTTGGTTGAATCTACTTCGAACAATTGTTGTTTAACCTGCAAAGCTGTCAGACACAAGAATAAAAAGTGATTCCTGAGTTGATCCTCATGTTCCCTGTAGTTGACTATGGCTTTTTTCGAGTTTGAAGCAGAAGTTGATATGCAAATTCCCAAGTAACTCGACAAATTTTGAATATTTAACATTAGAAAAATAGAATTTACTTTGTTTTTAATATTTTATTCTAATAAGTTTGAATTAAATAAATTATATATACATGTATTACCTGTGTTTTGGCAGTGAAATGGCAAACATTACTAATGTTGACTTGATATTAGTCTTAGAAAACATATACTTATGAACATAATGAAGCATGAAGCAATGAACTTATGAACCATGAAGCAATATCTGAACCATATTGATTGTTGTTATTATTGCCCAAAGGATATAAACCAATGCAAAGAGAACATTGCCATTACATTTTTCTTAGTATGTTAAATAGGTTGGCAATGTTCTCTTTGAATTCGTTTATATCCTTTGGGCAATAATAACAACAATCAATATGGTTCAGATATTGCTTCATGGTAAAAGTATCAACACATTTACAAATATAATAATAACAATATTAATATATATAATATTAACACCAACAATAATAATTATCATAATAATAAACAAACAAACACAAACAAACAGAAAGTCACATAATAGACTAACCTTGTGTTGTGGTATAACACAAAGTTAGTCTTTGTGTGGGATTAATTACAAAATTATGGAGAAAACCCTCTTATTACAATAAAAATGCTTGAGTCTGTTTATTGTTAGTCCTAGATTATGTGTGGTCAATAAATGATTGTGATTGAGCAATAATTTATTAGGTGAATTATTATAAAAATTTTATGTCACAAATATAATTTGTGTTCTAAATATAGTCGGGTCCAAAAAGTGTTAGTGTACTAGTAAAAATTATTCTGTCTGACATTCTTTTTTTCTGGCATTCATAGGGTGACTGATTTGCAAACACAAAATACATGGGAACGAATCAGGACAGGGATAAAAAGCATCCATAAGAACTTTATTACAAACAAGTAAACAAAAAAGTGTGCAGGTGCCCTCTGGTGGTCTGGTGAAAAATTGTTCATTGTGGATGTGGCAATGAATGAAAGTATGAGGAACAGTTAAGTGGAATTTTAAAACGATTTTTAAGTAGTTCAGAACATTTCATTATTTCACAACATTTCACATTTCATTACATTTCATAGCATTTGCTATATCTCATTTTTGCTCTAATGGCATCAAGCTGCCATAGATTCACAAATTGTGTAAAACCTGATAAGCAATGTTGGATCAAATTAATCAGGATAATCTGAATGTGTTATTTAATGGAAACATAAAACTCACTGAAAAAAAAGCACTTTTGTATGAAGGAGTTAACACAGTCAATATCTCAACTTTGATTGTGTAATAAATATTGATTATCGATTATAATACAGGATTATGGGCACGCAAGGCCATAGAGACCACGCCCACAAAAAAGTAAATATAGCACAAATTGCTGAAAAAATTTAATGCTGGCCACAATAGAGCAAAAGGTTTTGAGAATGCCACAAATATAATTTTTCACAAAGTCTGCTGCTTCAGTGTTTTTGGATCTTTTTTTTTTTTTTTTTCAGATGTTACTATGGTATACTTAAGTATAATTACAAGAATTTCATAAGAATCAAAAAGGGGGTCTTAACATAAAACATTAACATCAACAATAACAGTCTTAAAATGAACATTTTAATACTATTTAGTCACAATATTCCGCCGTATTTCTTAATATAATTTATTTGCAACAACGACAAAAAAATCTAAACTGTATTATGTTCATTTGTGTTTGTGTACGCGGGGCGCCAGACAAACGAGTGTCTATGTAGGCACATAGCATGTGATTTGAGGCTGAGCTCTAATTAGATCTTTTTAAATCATCCTTGGGGCGCAGCACTGTGCGCCCCGAACCCTCCCACTTTTGTTCTTAGCGAATCAATATTGTTTTTAAATATTTGGGCTTACGTGATTGGACCATTCTCAACTAGTCTTGTCCAGCTAGACTGGCTGCGATGTGAGTCCTTTATTTTATACTAGTAGTAATGATGCTTAATCACCTGATAAATGGCTATTTACAGCTGAATATTAAAAGTTTAATTTTAATTTGGTTTGCGCCTCCCCCAAAAATTTTTGCACCAGCCACCAGTGGTGGGGTTGTTTCTCAAACTCCAATAGAGTGGGTTCCCTCACAATTTTGTCTAAGAATACAGCCATGAATAGACCTTAATCCCTTTGACAACTTGTGTTCAATTCTCAAGGGGCCGGTGGACAAATAAAAAGCCACAAATTTTGACATACTCCAAGCATCAATTATGCAAAAATGAGCTGCCATCAGTCAGAATGTGGCCCAAAAGTTAATTGCAGAATGCCATTGCGAATTCCAGAGGTCTAGAAAAAGAAGGGTGAAAACATGGCATAAACTTAATGTAATTGTAAATAAAAGCCCCTGACACTTATGAAATGCTTGTAATTATATATCAGTAACATCTGAAAAGAAGATGCAGGAGACTTTGTGAAAATTAATATTGGTGTCATTCTTAAAACTTTTGGCCATGGCTGTACAGAATGCATCGGCACAAAGTCCCACAGAAACACTTCACAATCTTTTGTACATCCTTCCAAAAAGAAGACCCGACACCAGTCTAAGAAAAATTTCTGTCTGTATGTTTGTATGTCTGTATGTCTGTCCAGACATACAAACACAAAACTGGCTTGACAGAATTTAATAAAACTTTGGCAGTGCTTAGGTAAGTTAAACCTGCGTAATAAATAACATTTAAATGTTGAGTAGAAGTGAAGTTATGAGCAGTTATGTGATTATGTCACAGCATCTAGCACTTTTATTTGACTAGTTTAGCGTTTTTCCCTCAAGGCGGGTGTGGCTATTTGCATAACAGGGCCAATCAACGCGAAAGACACAGATATTACAGTGATGCATCTACAAGATGCAAAAATCATCAAGAAACAGAAGCGAAAGCAAAACACAGCGTGGCTTTCTCCAAAAAAGGAACGTAGACTATGAAACCTGCACTTTCAAAGATGAATGGACAGATCAGTGTATGTTTATTGTTCCTCAGGAAGTTTAAACCCAGTTTGTTTCATATGTTCAGAAAGCACTAATTAAAAGCAGTGATGTAAAAGGCCACTATGAGATAAAACACAGGTCATTAGAGCAAACATATCTGCAGCAGTCCGAACTAAGAGCCCAGTGCTATGTGTTAAAATGACTCTCTTGAACAGATTGACCCCCTGCATAATTGTTATAAAAATATCTATTTCAACATTTGTCAACAATTTTATCAACTGTCTAGCCAGAATTTAATGAAACATTTGCAGCACTTAGATATTTGCACTATAAGTGTTCAGTTAAAGCAATGGTATGAAAAGTTATGTGTCAGATCTACTTAAAAATAAGCTACTTGCTCAATGCTAACAAACAAACACCTGCAACAATAGATTTTTACTGGGATTATAATGAATATTTTCACCACTGAAATAACAGTATTGTAGTACGTGGTACAGTATAAGTGAATTTGAACATGCTGGAGTCATGTTAAGACAAAACTTCATCATAACATTAATATTGACGATAGACAGTGCTGACCACCACCATCAAAACATCAGTGGTAGGAATAACTTTGGTAAGAATAGGTCACCCTATTGGCATGGTGGTGTAGTGGTTAGGACTGTTGCCTTGCACTTCCAGGGTCTGGGTTTGATTCCCATTGTGCATGGAGTTTGCATGTTCTCCCCGTGCTTGGTGGGTTTCCTCCCACAGTTCAAAGACATGTTCTGGTGGCTCATAGTTGCTTGACACCTTACACTTTCCTGTCATTTGTGAGCCATCTTGTAATATGGTTGTCCTTTATTATTGTTTTTTTTTTAAATTATTATTATTATTTTAAACTTTTTCCCATGTACGTCCTGCCTTCTATCTAATTATTGTAGATTTATGAATATTCTTTAACTGTGTATATTTAGTATTTGGAACAACATTATTTAAAAAGAAATCTAGTACACAGTCCACAGAAAATGCAAATAAACCTTTCTGGTTTCCTTTTGATTCTTTATTACAGTCATTTTTTAATTTAATTTTTCACTGTTCAGTAGACAAGCCTTCTCAAAACAAACGAGAATTTATTTTGCTCAAAATAATATACAATTACTCACACATCATAGAGACAATTATTCATTTATGTCCTTTAACATGTAGGTAGGTCAATAGAACAGATAAATGGTTGCTCAGAAGAACAGTTAGCGGTGTACCATCCACCTAAAAAAAACGTGGTGAAAAATCAATCATCATTAGTAAAGGTCATAATCTTATTAGCATAAATCATGTATTAATCATGACAAATGTATCTGACAGAAGAATACAAGTATATCTGTATAAATGCAGACATGTAAATTAGAAAAAGAATTCCATACCATTTCTCCTCATGCGAACACATGGAAGGTTTTCATGATTGACGAGCATGAACCAGTTAGTGTATTGGAACCGAGCTGTATCAGCCCAAAACCATACACCCTACACAATACACAATCATAAGACTTAGTGACCTAATAACATCAATTGCACAGAGAAATAAATGGCTTAATGTTTTTTTTTAATGTAATATTTGTATTTATATCATTGTATTCATGGACCTTTTGATTTGTGTCAGTGGTGCCCACTTTCTGAATTAGTTTCAGATTTCAGAAGCCATTGTAGAAGCGTATTACCTGAAAGAAGTAACCTCCGATCCAAGCTGCATATACATCAGACATGTCAAGCAAACCCAGCAGGAAGTCATTTTCTTCAACGTTCCGTACAGATGCCAGTCTTGCCTGTAGAACTACACACTGAGCCTAAAGACAAGAGTATAAGAATTAACTTATATTATAAATATAATAAACATTCTTTGTCAGCTTCACCCTTATTTCCATTACATCGTGAATTTCAAATTCTTTATCATGACACATTTTGTTTGACGATTGTTATATTTACCTCAGCATTGACCCAGGACTGACTTGACCTCATGAGACGAAAGCAGCGTGTTCCATATTTAATCCATCCAAAAGGACAGTCGTTATTCTTCTCTGTAAACAATAATACACATCTCTGCATATGTATTCCATTCATAGTCTATTTTAAATGAAAATCAATATATACTCCTAACTTAAGCTTTTATATTACTTGGTTAATAAAATTACCTTCAGCTTCAGCATGTAATTTAGGAGCTTCCGCATGACCCTCATCTGTAAATACAAGCGATCACTTAATACTATACAGTCTTGTGTCTGAATCCCACAACATCACAAACACAGATGTGCTTATACTATAGCAAAAACCAGCATACCACTGTACTAACCTGCCTCGATCACCTCCTCCACAGCCAGTTCAGTAGTTTCCCCTTAAGGAATTAACCAAATAACCATAGTAAATTTCTTATTTTTTAAAACATATGTTCATAAATGTATAAATGAATAAATAAAGTTATTCATTGATTGATTTTCTGTTCTTTAGAGAAATACCAGATGATTCAACTGTTATTCTTACAATACTGATGACAACAAAATGGAATAAATACTTATTTATTGAAATACTAAATTATATTATAAATACTTTTGTTTCATTGCTTTCCAGACTGTTCACTGTTGGAGTCACTAACCTGGAATTTTCTGGTCCTGCTCAGGTTCAGTCTCGATTGCTGTAGCTGCAGAAACAAACATAACAGTCTAAGTAACATCAAATAACATCACACAAATCACTAATATCTATTAAAATAATCCCATTATATTTAGGATTTCCTGCTGCTCACCTGTAGCAGTCCTCAGTGTTAAGGCAGCGCACAGCAGAATACACACAATCCAGACCTTCATGATGATGATTACTGTAAATAAAAGGTTTACCAATTAGTGAAAATGTGATCCAAATCAAAGAAATGTCATTTTAACCCTCCTACAATTCCTAATCCTAACTGATATCCTATCGTGTTATTATGTGTTAAATTCCAAGTGACACAAAGACTAGGATGAACATGCATTTCAATGTCAAAAAGAAAAAGAGAAAGTACCTTTTTTTTTTTTTTAGGTCTCAGGTTTGATCTGTCTGGCAGTTGTGTGTGTTCTATGAGATTCCTATCATGCAATATATACAAGTCTGTCTCATGACCTGCAGACAGTACACCAGGAAACATCACTCTAGAACCATGATCTTTTATTAATTTATGGTTCATAGTAATCTCGGCTGTAAAAGCTGACTATTAAAAATAGTCAGTGATAGCTCAGTGATAGAACGTGATAACAACTGATTTTCTATGTTGCCATCTGTCCAGAAGGATACAGTGTGATTTACTGTGAGCCAACACTAAATTCACATTGTTTCATGCAGTTGATGTGCAGTAAAACCAGCAGGAAGCTGAGGCACCTTTCCAGAGACCTATGAGCATGACAATCACTCTATCTTTATGGTCCCGACTATTATATCCGCACACAAGTTTTTACACAGGTTTTACACCGAATGCCGTTCCTGATGCAACCCTCACATTTTATCCAGGCTTGGGACTGACACAGCATCCAGCAGCTGGGAAGTGAACCCGGGCCTTGCACATGGCAGACAACAAACCTACTGCTGAGCCTCCAATACCCTTAAACACCTAATGAATGTAATTGTTACATTTTTATTTATTTGAAAACATTTCCATAACATTTTATAACTCTCCAGTAGCCATTAATTGATGAAATAACACATGTTTAAGGAATATCCCACCGGCAAGTGTGAATATTAGGCGGGCTGAAGGCACAAGGCCATATGTAATCACAGCATTGCAGATTTTAACTGCAACAGCACAATTGTCTAGTTCAATAATATTTTTTTATAAGAACATTTATAAAACAACTCAGCCACTAAGGGTGTACAAGCCAGTGTATTGTTAGTGCCAGGCCCAAGCAGAATGAAGAGAAAGAGACGGAAAGACGTGTAAAGGGAAAGAGGGAAATAAGGAAGAATAAAAGTGTAGAGATTAAAACAGAACTTTGAATGTTGTCACTCTGCCTCATAAAAGGAGAGAGATAGCTGATATCTTGAAATGGCGAAAGGTAGATATACTGTGTGTACAAGAGACCGAGTGGAAGGGAGGCAAAGCTAAGAACACTGGAGGTGGGTTCAAACTGCTTTACCATGGTGTAGATAATAAGACAAATAATGGAGGTTAAATACTGACAGAAGAGTATACCAAGAGTGTAGTTGAAGTGAGAAGAGTGTCTGATAGAGTACTGAGTGTGAAAGTGGAAGTTGAGTGGGTAATGATAAATGTCATCAGAGCATACTGTACATTCCACAAGTAGGTTGTGAAGGGAAGGAGGAAGAATATTTCTGGAGTAAGCCAGACAAATTGATAGTGAGTGTCTGTCCCTAAAGAAGAAAGAGATGATAAGGAGCTGATGGGTAGACATGGGGTCCACTAGAGGATCATGGAAGGACAACTTATTGTAGATTTCAGAAAAAGGATGGAAATGGCAATAGTGAATACACATTTTAAAAAGAAAGAGTAGCACAGGGGGACCTATACGAGTTGTGAAAGATGTACTCTACAAGAGTCTAGAGTCTATCTGCTGTGTAGGATGTGCAATCTGAAGGAGATTAGAGACTGTAAGGTGGTTGTGTAGCTAGACAACATTAGATGGTGGTTTTCAGAGTGAGGACTCAACTCAGGTTTAGATGGTTGATCTTGAAAAATCTTTGTGTGAAATTCAGAGAAGAGTAAGGTACTGGCTAATGGTGAGGAGATGCTGGATGACTGGTCAGCTGCTGCAGAAGTGGTATGGAAGAAAATTAGGTAATGAGGTATTTGGCCTATTGGAATAGTAAGAGAGATGAGGAGACAGGAGTTTAAGGAGATATGATGGAGATGTGAGGTTATGGTGATTAAAGATGCAGATGGAAATGTACTGACAAGCAAAGAGTGTTTTTAGAAAGTGGAGGGAGTATTTTGCAGATATGATGAATGAAGAAAATAAGAGAGAGAGAGTTGGTGAGGTGGAGGTAGTGAATCAGGTACAACAGCATATTAGTAAGGTTAAGGTGACCTTGAAGAAGATGAAGAGTGGACATACAGTTGGTCCAAATTCCAGTGGAGGAATGGAAGATTTTTAGGAGAGATAGCAGTGAAGTTTCTTACTACATTAAATTATTTAACAAGATCACAGAAAGTGAAAGGATGCCTGATGAGTGGAGAAAGAGTTGCATTGTATGTTTGTAGATCTAGATCTAAGTAAATTACTTTTCAGACACAATATTGAGAAATATTTTGTTTATTTGTGTTCTGTCAGAGAAAAAAAAAGTTAAAAAGTTCCTAAAGAGACCACAGCTGCATACCGTAACAAGCTTGTGTTAAAAGTGGAATTTTATGTGGCATACACAGACAATGGTTTATTAACCAGATTAAATCTCTACCAGCTCTATGACTGGTCTCAGGGTGGCCTCAATTATATTTTCTAGCAATTGAAGATGTTTCAAGTGGGATGGCACTGAGCGCAAAGTTGGCAAAATAAGGGCAAAATAAGTTAATTGCCTGTATGTTGATAACATACAGTATGATGAGAACATTTTGCAATCGGTTTTCTACCATAAAATGACTCCCACAGAACTTTGACTCTTGCTTAAAGAGAAAATCTATGTTGATCTTTGTACACCAGGATACAGCATGATTTCATGGGATTTCATCATGGGATAGACTATGGACTGGTTTCTGGTCCTACAATGTATGAAATGTGATGATATAATTGAAAGTTCCAACCAATGTACAGATAAAACCCTTCTTTTATTCATGTAGATTATACTAATGTAAACCTATGATATTTTACACAACATAGAAGTTTAAACAATTTAACACATACTGTAAATTTATGTCTATCATAATTTGGTAATTTGGTTCATTCCTCTGGGCCAAACTGCTGAACTGGCTGTGGAGAAAGTGATTGAGGCAGTGATATACTGGTTCTTGCTATAAGCAAATCAGTGTTTGTGATGTTGTGTTATGGTTTGTGGTATTAAAGAGCAAAATCAATACCCTGAAATTGACTACAGTTAAAATATATAGGTATGGCACCTTTTACAGTAACAATCCTGTAATGTGTATAATATAAAGTGATATAGTGTGTTAAGTTCCCAGTGACACTTGGCCTAGGATAAACCATACATTTCTATCTCAATAAGAAAGAGACAGAAAATACCGAATTTTTCGGTCTCAGGTTTTATTTGTCAGGCAGTTGTGTGTGTTCTATGAGATTCCTAGCATGCAATATATACAAGATACATGATCTTTTATTAATACAGACGGACGGACGAACGGATGGATAGATGAAATATGCAAAAAATATATGCACAGTAATATCAACTATAAAAGCTGATTCTTAAACATATTAGTGTGTGATAACAGATTTCTATGTTGCCCTTTGTGCAGAAGAATACAGTGTGATTTACTGTGAGCCAAGACTAAATTCACATTGTTTCATGCTGTTGATGTGCCATAACACCAACAGGAAGCTGAGGCACCTTTCCAGAGACAATAATCAGATACTATGAGCAGTACAATCACTCTATCTTTATGGTCCCGACCATCCAATCCATACATAACTTTTTATACCGAATTCCCTTCCTGATGCAACTCTCCGATTTTATCCAGGCTTGGGACTGGCACAGCATTCAGCGGTTGGGAATCGTTGAGCCACCAATACCCTTAAAAACCTAATGAATGTAATTGTTAATTTTTTATTTATTTCATTCTAGTGGAAAACATTTCCATAACATTTCATAACCCTCTAGTAGCCATTAATTGTTGAAATAGCACATGATGGACCCTGCTGTTTAAGCAATATCCCACTGGCAAGTGTTCTGTTGTAGTGAATATCAGGAGGGCTGTAGGCACAAGGCCCTAGGTAATCACAGCACTGCTGATTTTAAGTGCACAAATAATTTCCGAATTTGGAATTGTTCCAGATGTCTAAATGTCTAATAACATTTAAATGTTTTAAATATTGAAAAAAATATATATTATAAGATGCCTTTAATATTTTACATAATGCTTATAATGTCTAAATTATCAAGGATCCTTCCATTATGTTCATATTATTAATAATATTTTATCATCCATCAGTAGACGGTTGTTGCTAGAGAAAAAATAATCAACAACAGTATTGCAAACAACCATGGTTCATGTTCATGTGTTCATGCTTGAAATAAAGAAACAAACAAATAATTAAACACACCCTGTACCACTGAGACTATATCTCTCCTTCTCCGCACTCTTGCAAAGGCATTAAGCCACTGCTCTGCCAACTGACTCCTTCAAGGGTGCTGTCACTCTTGAGAGATCTCTTACTGCGCCACTTGTTCAATCCTGACATCCATCTGTCCTGTCCGAGACACCCTGGTTCACAGATGGGGTTATGCCACTTTCTGACTCCAACGAGTAGCCTATATTGTGATCTCTGCCTCCTGAAGACCAAGGCACTTCATGTGAAACCTACATGCTGATCCAAATATCCCTGAGTTCATTTGGGGTTGCAGATCCTCTCCTGCTCTGACAAAGGAACTGCCTACCTTGCTGGTCAGTGGCATTTGCTTGTAGATGGTGTCAGCAAGTCTGTTAAGAAGTTGGTTATGCTACCAATAGTATTGACCCAGTGCTTGGGGCAGCAGCTGAGAATGTCCTCTTGTGTTCCTCTTCTCAGGCACAAAGGACATACTAGTGATTCAATTTTTTTTTTGCTGGAGATTCCAAGGATGCCATAATTGCCCACTATATGGCCTGCATGTAGCTCCTAAACCCTGGTCTCTCACCATTTCTTGGATCACCTATTGCCTGTCCTTGCCCTAAGCTTGATAACCGTTGTAAATTTACAGAGCCTTGCAGTTTTGATGCTATTTCCCCCACCAGAGCTGTGGATTCACTGTCCTGCACCTTCATCCCAAGTTATACTCTAATTAAATCATTTGAGCATATAAAAAAATCTTATTGGATGAGCATCCATGTACCCAGTGAATTGGAATCTCTAACTGTTATGATTTCAATCGGCCTAAAGAAGTATTGTTCATGTAAACATAGTTCCTGAGTGATGGTATGTTTTTGCCTTCCCAAACAAAGTAGAACTCTTCAGTCATCTTTTCTCTCTTAAGTAGCATGCACCTGGATATATTTGGCTTGAAACTATTCCGAATCCAAGACATGGAAAGTCCCTCTGCTCCACATAACTGTGGGTGTTGTTGCCATTAGGTCATTGCTAAAGGTGCTAATGGATGTCTGCTTGATTCCAGATTTGGTCAGAGGGACTCTGCATTCCATTTCAGCTGACTTGTCCAGCATGTTTTTGTAAAGATAAAGAGATTCACTGATGTGGTATATGCAGTGAGTATCCCTTCTTCCATGCAGTACCATTCTAACATGATTGCACCAGAGGTGACTCACAGACTGATTCTAAAAAAACATGACTCACATATTGTCGATCACATGGAGGTTAGTTGTTGAGGTTCTTGTGCCTCTTTCTATTTGATCCTTGTAATTTGTTTTAATAAAACGTAAATGCAAAGTTTACGTTTGAGTCATGCCTCATATTTGCATCTTCTCCCCATGCTTTGTGGACCTTCTTCACATAATCAGGTTTCCACCCACAGTCCAAATACATGCAGATTAGGTTAACTGGTGTTTCCAAATTGCCCTTAGTGTGTGACTGTGTGGGCTGTGAAGGATTTCTTCCAGAGTGTACCTATCCTGGTGCGCCAAAAACCCTGATGTAAACTCAAGGCTTTCCACGTACCATTTACATGATAAGTAGTGAATTAATGAGTAAATGTGAGAGTACAAAATTCTGAATTTTCTGAAAATTGTTGTTCATAAGACTATCCAGACATGGAAGTAAATCAAGTACATTTACTTCATTACTGTACTTAAATTCATATTAAATGTATCTGTACTTTATTTGAGCATTTTTATTAGTGGAAACCTTTTACTCGTACTCCATTACATCCTATAAAAATATATGAACTCTGTACTCTACTACATTTCTACATAGTGTAGTTACATAATCACAGTGGGGTGTAGTATTTGACTATTCTGCATAATTGCATTTCATAATTATGTATCAGGTGTTTCAAATCAGAAATAGAGACAGTTGTAGACAGTGACTTAACAGCACTTTCACAGAGATATATATATTTTTACGACTTATAGGCTACTATGAGCTAATACAAGCTCTGCATATTTGATGTATAAGGAAAGTACTTTTTACTACTAATCAAATAGAACTGTAAATGGATGAAGTTTACTTTTGATTAAGTAATATTTTATCTAGGGTATCTCTACTTGTACTCAAGTAAAGTAGTTGTGTACTTCGCCCAACACTGAGACTAGCTAGGTAATGTTCTTCTTTAGCTAGCAGCGCACCTGTGTTTTGTCACACATCTCTTCTTTGCAAAACAGTTTGAAGATATCTGGGCATTGCGGTTAGGTGTTACTGGAGTTTTGGTTTTGGTTCTATTCTTTCTTGATATAGGTTTCCATCTCACTCACTCACCATCTATACCACTTAATCCTGTATTTGTGGTCGCAGGGGGCCAGGAGCCTATCCCAGGAGACTTAGGGCACGCGGCGGGGTACACCCTGGACAGGGTGACAATCCATCGCAAGGCACACAAACACATTCAGCACTTGAACTCCTCTAAAACGAAGGCATGCTGTTGTAATGGCTGCAGTATGTGGTTTTGCATTGTCCTGAAATACACAAGGTCTTCCCTGAAATAGACATCGTCTAAAACTTTTATATACAGTACCTTTCAACATTCATAGTGCCTTCCAAAACATGAAAGCTGCCCATACCGTATGCACTTACCCTCAGAGATGATCCTTTTTGCATGATAGATCTTTAGTTGGCATTAGATGGCATTGTGGATTGTGTTATCCGACAGTTACCAACTAAGAAGTCGTCCAGTTGACAACTTCTAGATTTACCGACAGGGGTTTCTGGAAGTATTCCTGGGCCCATTTAGTAATGTCAATGACACAATTATCCAGATGAGTGATGCAGTGTGGTCTAAAGGCCTTATGCACAGGGATTTCTCCAGTTTCTCTGAATCTTTCGATTATGTTATGCAATGTAGATGATGAGATTTGCAAAGCCTTTGCAATTTGACGTAGAGGAACGTTGTTTTCCACAAATATTCCACAATCTTTTTATGCACTTTTTCACAGATTGGAAAGACTCTGCCTCTCTAAGACATTCTTTTTGCTGAATTGACCTGCCTGCAGTCCAGATACAGTAGCTAATCATGTTACAATCCTGATGCTAGATGTTCTCCCAGGTGAATCTTTAAAAATTTTCTTGCTTTTTCAGCTCTTTGTTGCCCCCGTCCCAACTTTTTTGAAACCCATAGCAGGCATCCAATTTAAAATGAGTTCATTTAGTGGATAGAAGTGTAAAATTTCTCTGTTTAAACATTTCTTATGTTCTCCATGTTCTTTTGTGAATAAAATATTGGCTCATGGGGATTTTAAAGTTGTCTTAGTTTACATTTTATTCAAAAATATATATATTTTTACGAAATTCAGGTTGTTGTAATAATAATAATGATAATACTAATAACCACCATCAGCAGGGGATAATTACAAAATTACAGAGAAAAAGGTTCCACTAGTGCTAGCACCACAGCACACCCCAGAGGTCTTGTAGAGTCATGCCATGAGGGACCAAAGCTCTATATACAATATAGAGGATTTCTAGATGGCTTTGTGGAGTGGTCCACCAGAAACCATCTGCTCCTAAACATCATAAAGACCAAGGAGATGGTAGTGGACATTAGGAAGGGTAAGACTATAATTAAACCATTTTTTACTATTGAACATCTGCAATATTGTATTCATATTGGTACGATTACATCCTTTTTTGTGTAATCTGCTGCTGTAACGCAATAATTTCTCTCATGGGATCAATAAATTCTGTCTGTCTGTCTATCTATCTATGTGTTCCATTTTAATGTTATGGCAGATTTGGTGGAAATTCATAAAGCATAGAAGAATTATCCTGTTATACATTTGTATACTAAATTATTAACAATATAGTAAACAGTTTTAGATCATATGCCTCAAGAAGTGCATTTATTATGAGGAACGGTAAACCTAATCTTATACAGATTTGCATTGATTCATGTTGTTGCATGATTTCATTTATATTAGATGGGATTGTATTTTCCCTTTTTTCAGTTGGCTGCTTTTACCAGCAATAGATATGCATCGTTATGATCTGTTGAACCAAACAAATGCTTCATAATTCCACTTTTGCCATCTGTCCAAGATAAAGTGGTTACTGAAAATTAATGAATAAAAAAATTACAACTGGTGTAGATCATCTGATCCACGATCAGTGTGTAAAGCCTGAGTGTACTGTGCTTGCAATCAGGCACTGATTACCATTGTTTAACGTGGCCAGTCACTGATAATGTCGGTCTCCCAATAAATAATAGACCCATTGACTAGTTTCTAAAAGAAATAAACTATTAATCCATCATATATTAATTTTCTGCAGATTAATCTCTGTCATAAAAAGTGACAGAGTATGCTGTAGCTGCTTTCCTCAGCAAAGAGATTACAGAACCAGTTTTGACTGGATATTTAACACAGATATTTTCCGTATGTTACTTTAACACCCCATGAACAATCATATGGGACTGTTAAAATATTTCACAAGGGGTTCAAACCAACATTGTTTTTTTTTGTTTTTTTAAGTCCAGAAAAAA
>QMIH01001155.1:21210-105899 GCA_003987875.1 Clarias batrachus | reverse complement strand
ATGTGTTCGCAGATAAAATCATGCCAAGCTTATGATGCCAAGACATCTATCTGATATATATATATATATCCTTTCTGTGACTTTGATGTTAAAAGAGTGAATACCTCTGTATAATCCTTGTTTACTTTAAACGATTATAGTGAGTTATTAAAGTAAACACATTATTTATATTAAGTAATTTGAAAATTAATTAACAAATATAAAATCCATGTCCAAATCATAAAAGACTACAGATTTTCCTGCAAAGGTACCTTTTATTGCATACATTATAGGACATCAGTACCTGCAAGACACGCACCACAATTTATTACTGGAACATAAGCATCAATTAACAGGGTTTACAAAAGAAGGGTGAAAAATAACATTTTAGGGCATTTCCTTTCATAGAAAGGACTAAAATAACTGCAGGCAAACAAATTAAAAAGAGATCGGAATAAATGTAGATATTATATGGAAGGCCTGTTTCAGTCTGATGATATTTACTTGTTAATCACTATTAAGTTTAAATGTTTCACTCCATTTATTACTACATTTTATGTATTTAACTTGTAAACTGCAGTTTTAATAACTATATAATATGACAATATATATTATCAAAAACATTTACAATATTGATTGCTGTGTTAACAACTGTTAGTTGTCAGAAATAGAAAGAGGGAGACATGTATAATTACTCTTTAGTAATGTGAAGCATTAATGAGATTGAGGGATCACCATGGTGCAATATGTGGGGGAGGGGGGGGTATGAGAAACAAAACAAAAACTTCACATGGCTGTAAAGAGCTACACACAAACTTTAAAAGTGCTGATGACCCTAAACAGAAACGTTCTTTTCTTTTTGAGCACACAGATGGGAGGACAATTTAGCTTTTGTTTTTACATTATCATTTGATATTTTCCCAGGTTTACCTGGAATATATTCGAAAAATCTTCATTAGATATTGATATGTTATTGATTATATGTTAGTAAATAATTTCATAATGAGAATAAACACACAACACAAACACACTGGTTAAAATGGGAGAACAGGGATTTCTAATACTGACCTCCATTTGAAAGTAATACTGACAAAGTCGCAAACAAACATGTAACCAAAAGACATGGCTCCCACTTTTATGACAACAACAGTTTAACAAATTACTTAGAAAATAAAAAGTTCCAGTTCATAAAAATGATTAAGGAAACATCAACACATAGAAGAAAGACAAGCATAAAGCATACGGTGTTATTGTAAATATAGACCAGCAGGAAAGGTCTGCTTGGTGGGTTTCTACTTGCCCTGCAATTTCTTAGAAAACCACAATTTGGCTTTTTATGATGCTTCCTAATCTAAAAATCACTAATGGCTAGAATTTCAGATCTGGTGATTTATTTTCCATTTCGTCCCACTTTACAGCTTTGCCTGATAATTGACCAAGTGGTGATTACACACATTTCTGTGCCATGCTTGTTTTTGGAGGAGCTCACCAGTTCCGTATTCTGACATCAATATTCTGCCCCCTCAGGCCAAAAAATGCAAGAAACCTGTGGTTTGGTTATTATAGAGAGGATTAAAGAAGACAAAATTTATGATTGCATCTGTGCAACTCGCCACAACTAGGTTTGGTTAAACATTAGAGCAGGAAATTCTCAAGCATCACTAAAAGCTGTGGGACCACCCAGTCAGTAACCGTCTCTGCTTGTATCCTTGGCATACTGTAGGAGTAAAAATGTACTTGGTGCACAGATGAGAGACTTGGGAGACTACCAGTAACATGGTCTCAAACTTGCATAGTGTAACAAAGGCATAGGTGGTTCACTTCGAGCAGCCAGCACCAGAATACACATATTACACACAGAACACATACAAAACCAGACAACAGTCTGGACACACCTGCTCATAAGGAAAGATTTTTCTCTGTGTTCTAAAAATAACACACATATAGAATTGTGTAGTGGTCAAGAAACATCAATACTCAAATTTGGCATCTTCTCAACTAGCTTTATTGTGGATAAGCTTCACCCAGTTCTTCTGAATGCTCCCAGATAAGCTGAGCACTTCTTGTTTGCTTCACTAATGTTCAAACTGAAACGATTTACCCCCCTAACAAAAAAATATGTATTAAAAATATATTCGGATTCAGAAATAGATTTATAGCTTTACTTACTATTTACATTTGTTTTAGAATCCAGATTCAAACATATGCATTAATCAAAATACCTTTAAGATGCTGAAAAATACACATTTAGTGTGTCCAAACTTTGCCTGGAAATGTAAATATATGCTAGTACCATTCCTGTCCACTACGGATTATGATATGGCTTGTATGTTCAGCTGCTTATTGAACACTGAGAACGGCTCATCTTTGGTTAATAGCTCATATAGTACGATCAAAATCACTCATACGTACTCGCACAAATACAACCTCACAGATTCATACTGTCCTTCTAGTGTCATAGAGTAGAAACAAAATATACGCCCCAGAAAAGCCCAACACAATGAACATGAAATGGAACTTCTCATTCTGTCTGGCATGCAACACACAAACATAATACCAACACACACACACGTAGAGATGTTCACATTTTGCTAAAGCAGCTGAGACAGACTGCAGTTTCCCTTTCTCGTCCGAAATTCAGCAGCTTCATTACATTATGATCCTTATACTCTCTCTATCTCCCTCACTCGCACTCACACACATACAAAATATAAATGTCCTCAGTCATATCTTTCATCTTTTTTTCTTTGTTTTGATTATCCTCCCTCTTTCACACCACAAACTCAGGCACCTCCTCTGCGGTCAAGTCCAGGGAGAAGTACTTGTTGGTTCTTTTGATGGGAAAAGGGTGTTGGTCATCACAGATCCCAGCCCGCTGTTCTGCAAGTCCCTGGTAACCATTGCTAAGCTCCTCCACGCAACCAAATGTATAACTGTGGGCAGAGTCCTGACAAGACTCCACCCACTCTGGGGAATTCCTCTGGTATAGGCGGATATCATCCAGTGACTGGCTGTGTCGGTCGGTGGAGTTCTGAGACTTTCTGCCAGACACCATCTGAATAATAAATGCACAATGAAGCAAATAAGAACTCGGGTAAAAAGACTAAAGAGTGGAGATGTCTCAATATTTTTATAGACATCTGTAATGATAAATTCTGGAATACTTGATTGTTATGTTAGAGGGAGAAAAACCTTGGTAAACACCCACTAAAGATTTATATTTCTTTCCTTACATTAAATATTGAAGTTAATGTCATTTTTATGTAAAATCGAAATGGTTCCCAAATAAGCATTTTTCATTTAATATATAGGAGAAGCAAATGTAGTAGTTTAGAACTTTGTTTTTAGAAACTTTAAGGAAATCCTCCAAAATTTATTGAAGATCACAAACATTTATTTGATGTGATATAGAAATGACTACTACAGTACAATATTTGAACTATAACGAATATTTCCATAATGAAAAAAGAACTCATGTGATATGATTTGGAGATGAAGTGTCGGGGTGTACATGCGAATTTGACCTGAGGGAGTGATTCGATGCTTTGGCCTTTCATCTTCACCACGGTCTCAGATGAACTCGAAGTTGATGAGCTTACTTCCTTCACAACTAATCCTGCGTGCACATCAATGCCATTATCATTATTAATTATTACTTTGATGTTTTGGTGTTAAATAAAATCTTTCGAAATAGCAAAATTGGCATTGTTGCCATATGGCTACAAAAAAAGGGCCTACCACAAAACATCAAGGCACAGCTGTTTCCTATACATAACATGATATAACAAGAGGCTGGAATTTTCTGCAATTTGAAACTAGTCATAATGACTAATTATTATTATACCATGTGCTTATGTGAATAAAGAATTTGGTTCATTTTACCTGATTAAGATTGCAA
This sequence comes from Clarias batrachus, assembly GCA_003987875.1. Classification (NCBI taxonomy): domain Eukaryota; kingdom Metazoa; phylum Chordata; class Actinopteri; order Siluriformes; family Clariidae; genus Clarias; species Clarias batrachus. The sequence continues at coordinate 102,022 of QMIH01001155.1, read as the reverse complement.
TAAAAGCCAAAAAGCTGTCACAATTTCAAATAGCAGCTTTGCCCAATGTTTAATTATAATGCATTTTTAAACAATACGATTGAGTGGACATTCTGTTTCATCAGTGACACAGCCAGGTGTCAGTTTCCTCTGCCAGCACGACATGAAACCTCACACAAGCATCATTTAAATTAAAAGTCTAATGTGTAATATCTTATCACAATTATGTATGTGTGTATTAGTACCTGAATAGCCATTGCTTTGTGCAGATGTTAGCATGTCCTCAGTGATGTGAATGCAGAGGTCATGACTGAGCTCCAACGCTAAATCGGTGAGTTCTTCATAGTCTTTAGGGTCATCGACCAACATCTCAATCTCTGTAGAAGCACAAACGGTAAATACGCGTTATTAAATTAAACCGTGCAGATTGCGCAGCTGTGGTTTTTCACATTTAGTGGTGCTGCACTATGCTTAAGCTTAGGTGCCAGGTAACACACAGTCATATTTAATCTTTACCAAGCACTATTCCAGGAATTAATCGATTATATTTTAAACAGGCAGCTGGAAAAAGTTATAGGCTAATAAATGGCAATAAAAGCTGAATTCTGTGGGTGTGCGATTCATACCATCGTCATCCAGGCCTCGCTCCTTAACGCTGCTCTCAATGCCGGATGTGTGTGTGCTGGCATGGCTGGTGTTGGAGGAGGAGTGCGAGCGGAGTGGCCGGTGTGGAGTGTGCGCTGGGGTACGGAAGCTGTCGGTTTCGATGCCCGACGTATGCGAGCTGCTGTGGCTGGTTGTGGAGTGACGTGAAAAACGTTTTTGCCGTGAAACACTGCCCATGCTGCTGCCGCTAGCACGGGATCGCTGCTCCAGCTGGTCCATGTCCAACTCCAGTGCATCACTTATATATGACTCTCGATACTGCTTCTTCTCTACAAAACATGCACACATTGCCTGGCTTTTAAGTTTAAGAAATTTAACAAACAAAATTGAGTTTCTTTTTTGTTAGGGATAATACAAGCCATTATGTTGTATGTATAGTTATGTTAAAGTTTTGTGGAATAAATAGTGATATAAATAATCTAGAAATAAGTAGGGACTTTAAGGACGTAAACATATTTAAGCTATATCCACAGCAGATAATCACAATGGAAAGTTCAGCTTTGTACTCTTAAGTCTGAAAGTATAAAATGTGTCAACAAATATAACATGCGTTATTAGAGTTCAGTTGAATTGGATTCAGCATTGTACCTGAAATCACTATTCACTTTGATCTGAGAACTCGGTAACTGTATTTTGTAGTGCAACACTGACATTTAGTGGTGTGAGGGTTTCAACTTACAAACTTAAGTAAGTCCTAACTTATAAACTATGATTGTTAGCCTCGTTAAGGCCAAGCAAAGACCCAGACATTACCACTTAAATAACTACTTAAATTAAATAAATTAAAAAAACATTATGGGCAGTCTATAAACACCACTTAACAGTAGAGTGGGTATACAGTTTAATGAATGTAAGTACCCTAATTAACCAGCATAATGCAATAGGATCAATTAAAATAATTTGATGCTAAATATGAATTCCAAAAATAATCATGTTTTATATTTCATAGGGTTTTTATTTATACAATTTATATATATTTTTTATTACCGCAGTATTGCCTTAGGTGCACCTATCTTGGTATTGTAAAATCATCAACATGTGCACAAAAGCAGAAGTACCTTCATTCTCCTCCAGGCGTCGGACTTGCTTAAGCACGGGCTGAAGGTTCATGTATAGGCGGTGGCTGTTGCTAAGCAACTGCAGGAGATGGCGGGAACGCAGCGGGCAGCCAGTATAGTAGGTGAGCTTTCTGGCAGATGGCAAGCCGTCGGGCAAGATCTCAAACCTCTTCCCCTGAGAGGAAAAACAGCACACATCAAGAGAGGCCAATGCCTTTAAAGCTATCTTCTATGGGTGTATGAATGTTAAATAAATAAATGAATTAATTAATAAAAAAATTAAAAAACGCTTAAATATTCATTAAATGCCATGTCAAATTAGGGAACATTGTGGATTGTTCTGCTATTATTATAGTACTGACCACAAATACAAGTTTGCCCACGTTGGTCCAGGGGAAATCATATAGAAGCTGCCGGACACTGCCTACATTCTAAAGAACAACACAAGGATCAATCCTTCAGTAGTAACATCTTTTCAGAAATGTAAAAGACCTTTATTGATAATGAGCACTAATGAATGCTTCCTGATTTGATTTAATGTAACAAGAAGGGCTAATAATATTCTGGCTTTTATATCCATCACATTGCAGGGGTCAAAGAGACAGTAAACACAATACACACACCTGAAAGATCTGGATACCACGTAGTGTTAGCCCCAGGGTTAAAGATGCATCCACTTCTTTCTTATCCTGAAAGAGAGTTTTTTTCCGGCAGGTTATTGTCTTTTCTTTGGATTTTACTCCACTTTCTCTCAATTTTAATAACATGCCAATTCCCACCTACTAGCTAGCTTTCCTCATCACACGGCTTTAAGCAGTGACGTTAAATTCTAGCAAATGCTTCTTTCGAGACACATAAAATGAGTAACTGCATCATTCTTAACTGTGTAGAAAAGCACTAATTTCCATATTCCACACATTTAATTTACTTTATTAGGGTTGCTCTAATTGATATGGGAGAGAATAACACCATTTAATTTCAGGATGCATGGTAAGTGGTGCTGTCCTGGACTCCAGGCCAGAAATAACGGTGAGATGGTCAGAAAACAAACTCAGGGACTACCAAGAATATAGACGAGGCTTTTATTCGGCTATTAAGGAGGCCCTTTAAGTTTTAACTCACAAATGTACATGCACACATTAATGCACCCTCCCTGACCTTATAGAGGCGGTAGTAGTGGACAGCGACATCGTCCAGAAGTGCCGCTTGTTTGATGTATTTCAACTGAGCCTCTGATGCTGTAAGAGCAAACTGCTCTTTATGCATGTTGGGAATATGTCGCAGAATGTAGTCTCTCCCCCTCTTTGTGATCACCTGGAGAGAAGACAAAAGAGATGGTTGGATAAACAGACAGATAAAGCAAGAGACAGAAAAAAATGTATACTAAAACGTCCTATCATCAGAGTACAGGAAGGGTACAGGAAGGATACAGAAAGGCTACAGTGCTCACCCAGGAAGGAAAGTAGGACTCTGGCTGGAAGTAGGAGCTAAAGTGTTTGTTCCGTTTGTAGTTTCCTAGGTCAGCCTGAAGAGCAAATGCAGCTAGCAAAAAATAGGCCTCCTCCCGCTGGACACATTGGGACTGCAGTACTTGCTTCCTCAAATGCCAGTAATAATAATACCTTGCCATGCGATCGCTGAGGAAAATAGAAGATAAATCTTAGTGAATGTCATGCATGCATTGCTAAACACAAATAAATTAACATATTTCTTAACAAACCACTAAAATGTAAAACACATTTGTATAAATATGTGAAAATATACCTGATAAGTCTGCCATTCTCCACGTAGTACTGAGCTCTGAAGTGCACAATCATCGGCGGACCAAATTGATCAATTCCCTACGTTACATAGATTAACATAAATCAGATTTTACTCAATATTCATAATTGAAGGTACTGGTTAATTAAGCAGCAGTTAATATGCATTTTCCTAAACTGACTCCTGAACATGTGTGTGCGCTGTGTGGTACCTTGCTAGCTTCTCGCTTCCACTCCTTTGGACAGTATTTGGAGAGCTTCTGTCCTAGTTCCATATAGATGTGCTCATTATCTGAAGGAAAATAAAAGATCATATGTTACGTACATTTTAAACTTACCCACCTACAAACAGATTGGACGGATAAAATAATCAAATGTACACAGAGAAGTGCCAAAGTATGTGAACGTCTTACTTTGAACAACACTGAGGCCAAATAGGTGACAATCCTTCAGGCGGAGTAGATCACAAACCTGCTCCAATAATTCCTGACACAAAGTCTTCACCTGATGGAGAGAAGAAAACAATCCATTACTTGACACAGGACAATATATCTTAGCCTATGCTAATAATAGTTCACACCCACATGAAAGGTATGAGCTCTGTATTAGGGTTGCTCTAATTGATATGGGAGAGAATAACAACATTTAATTTCAGGATGCATGGTAAGTGGTGCTGTCCTGGACTCCAGGCCAGAAATAACGGTGAGATAGTCAGAAAACAAACTCAGGGACTACCAATAATATAGACAAGGCTTTTATTCGGCTATTTTATTCAGCTATTCGACAATGTTTGACTACGATTTTGTTCATCAAACAGTGACCTAGGAAAGACCAGTTCTGATTTAACATAATGAGCTGGTAAAGTACATAACAGTTAAATTACACTAACAATAATGGGGAAAATGTGTACATGTTAAAAAAATTAATTTTCCTTTCATTTTTGAAACAATGACCATTGTTAAAAGCACTATAGAAATAAAATGTAATTGAAATATTCCCCATATCCAGACCGTCTTAAATTTGTGTATACTCATAATATGTCTGAGCAGTTGAGAGTTAAAAGCCTTGCTCAAGGGCCCAACGGGGCAACTTGGTGGTCCTAGGGTTTGAACCAGGGACCTTCCAGAACGTATCCCAATGCCTTAACCACTCAACCACCCCTACCCTCATTAATATAATGTGACTGACTACCTGAGAATTCAATGAACTTAATGGATACTGAGGTTTTTCAATTATCCAGTGATCCAGCAATAGGGGAATCACCGATCCAAAACTAGGTATCTGGTATAATATACTCTGCATTCACTGAAGTATTCGATAAACTTTAGACATGCATGGTATTAATGTATCTGATGGTCTAGTATTTAGGACAACAGCATACATGAAACAAAATCACTTTAAAGCAAAAGACAGAAAAAACAGTCCTTTGAGCTGTGTGTGAATTCCTAAACAGTCTTTTGTGCGGAGACCTGCCCTGTCTGCATTTAATCCAAATAATATACGCCTCTAATACTGTAGCTGCAATCTCTGTTTGATGCCACGATATTGGTTTGGCTCACAGTGCTTTCAACAGGGAAAGTTCTGTCCTGCTGTAAGCACTGCACTTTATGTGGTTTTACTATTTTGTTTAGTCCTTTTGTCATTTAAAGTAAAAGGTTGCTTTAAGCGATGGTAAACATCAGGCAGTACTCAGAGCTTTGACACTGGCATAATGAAATAAAGCTGTGATATCATTTTGTAAGTTAGTATTTTACAGAAAGACCTGAACATTTAGTCAATTGATATAATAGATTTATAAGATAAATGTTCAGTTCAGATTCCTCTGTAAACTAAAATCTGCCCAAGTGTAATCATACCAGATGAACATGGGGAAAACTGGAATATTCCAGAAGGAATCATCAGGAAGTAGCAAATCATTCTATGAGTGAGCGCTCAGGAATTGTGGTTAACTTACACTGACAATGACATTGAGTGTTTCATCGTTTGGGAGAAACACACACACACAACGGCGATCCTGCATGGTCTTGTTGTTGTGGAACGTCAATTTGCTCATGTTTTTTGTCTGGCTTCCTCCTGGAAACTCTGCCCCTTTGTGGAGCTCCGCCCCCCAGAGCGCCCTCACACTTGCGCTCTCGCTGTACGGGGTTCTGCCAAATTCACATATGCATGGACTGATAGTCTTTCTCGCTTTCTCTCACACACATATGTCCACTCGAACGCTTCACGTCCGGTCCCTAGGCAAAGAGAGAAAAACAGAGAGACAAAGGAGTTAATCAAATAAAGAGACTTTCAATTGTTTAAACGCAGTCCAAAATATTGTTGTTACAAACATCACAGTCACTTTTTGTCCCGTTGCTCTGATCTCATCAACAAAGAATGTTTTGCTTGCTAGGGACAATCTGAACATCTGCTTTGCCAGACACCAACCTCAGTGACATGTAAGAGACAGCTTCGTATTCATGTACACACACACACACACACACACACACACACACACACACACACACACACACACACACACACACACACACACACACACACAAAAAAAAAGATCTGCAAGTTCCATGTTATTTAATTGAGTGCAGATGGCTTTCTTGGAAAAGAAATCACAGTCCATGAAAGAAAAATTGTGAAAGAGAGACTGAGAAAAAGAGGGGCAGCAGTTTTGAAATGGACCGAGTCTGAGTCACTTCCTAATATTCAGCCATTCTGACAACGTGGCAAAAAAAACACACACAGAGAGTCCTTTTACTTCTCACCATTTAGCTGCAATAAGAAAATTACGCAAATACATTCTTACGCGTTGATGGCGTCTGTGTGAGACCACGGCTGGGATGTTTTACTCGTGAAACTAAGGAGGTTGGAATAACGTAATGAAATGGCACAAGGTGTTGCAGGCAAAGTGACGTGTTGTCAAAGTTATGAGTGATGGTCAACAAAAACAAAAACGGCAAAATAAAAGACGGAAAACAACTGAGATGGGCGTCGCATTGGGTTAAGCCGCACACAAGAAAGTGAGGGAAAGAGTGAATGAGAGAGAGAGAGAGAGAGAGAGAGAGAGAGAGAGAGAGAGAGAACTGCTGCAGTCAGGAGAATTCCAACCCAACATCTGCTTCTCATTCCAACAATGTGTGCCTTTGATTCGGAACACACAACATGCACATACAAATACGTGCTGCATCTTCACAAGACTGTACAAGTGTACATCAACATACTAAACAATTACATTACCTGTGTTTTATCCTAAACAGCGTTGCTCAGATACCATGTACAGACACAGTAACAGTTCCTCACTTCTCTTTATTCATGTGATACACGTTCACGCTTTTAAGGTTGCTGACGAACGAAGCCAACTGCTACCTGTACTTTTTGCTGTGTGTCTTTCTTTGCATTCTTGGCATTAGTCAAGTCCCCCCCCCGTCACCCCCCCTCACCCAACAAAAACACCAATCAATGCATAATTTTTTATTTAAAAAAAATAGTACATTATCCGAGTCTTCAGTGAATACAGTGCAGGAGGATGATAAAGGTTGTGTTTTGTTATTTCTTTCTTATACAAAAAAAGACTTTTGGTTGGTACTTTCCATGTAAAGGTCAAGTTGAACAAGGAGAGTTAATAATGTATTTATTGCACAGAAATAATTGTCAAAGCAGCTAATTATTTCACAATCAAAGGAGTTTGGATCTTTAAGGGGGAAAAATGCATAAATAAAATGATAAAACGTACATCATAAAATATACCAAATAATAAAACTATAATAAAATCCCAAGAATGTGGAAAACTGCGATTTGAACTAAATTCCCCTTAACATGGGTTTTTATACCCTTTACATCCACCATAGGCAACAGAAACAAACAGCGAACAAAACTTCCATTAATTTCACTGCTGTTAGAGGAACGAGTACGTCTTGAGATAAAGTGAATTTTGTATCTTCGCTTTTTTGACAACTCAGTCACGGCGCTGCATGTGACTCAGCTGGATAGATGGACAGAGACAGAGGTTAAATGTAAAGCCCGCACACTCAGAATATGGGTTTAATTATCACAAGAAGAATCAGAATGATTCTCTCTCTTGCTCTCTCACTTTCTCTCATTTGCTCACTCGCTCACAAAACAATTCCTATTCCCAGGATATTATCTATGACTTGTAGGCATCAAGGAGCAACTATCAATATGCGTGATGTCTGTATTAGCAATTTTAGAAATTGAATGACTGATGTTTTCATTACACGTTCATTACCCTGCATGGTAATGATGTTCATATTCACATTCTTTGGCTGCAAATTGATCTGTCCAGTTCACTATTCACCAAAAAATGAGCATGTTTTAGACAAAGACACAGGCTCCTGAAGAACACGAATTGTTATTTCCCTATGACACAAGTGGGATCAGATACAAACAGGTAGACATGGCAGGGGCCCTCACTGGCACAGCGGCTGGCCTATTAGGGCAGTGGTGGCTCAGTGTGTTAAGGCTCTGAGTTACGAATCGGAAGATCGGTGGTTCGAGCCCCAGCTTCGCCAGGTTGCTGCTGTTGGGCCCTTGAGCAAGGCCCTTAACCCTGTCTGCTTCAGGGGCGCCGTAAAAATGGCTAACCCTGTGCTCTGACCCCGGCCTACTAACAAGAAGCTGGGATATGCGAAGAATAAAGAATTTCACTGTGCAGTAATGTATGTGTGACCAATAAAGGCTTACTTAACTTAACTTTTATAGGAAAAACAACTTTTATAAATTTTAGAATACAACCGTCATAACTATTATTATTCAAATATTTATTTAATAGCTTTATTTTCTTCAGGTGCATGCAGGTTCCAGATCCTACCCTCATGACGTAAGGTACAAATACACCCTGGATGAGACACCGGGCACCATGCACACTCACAATTATGTATTAAATCCCGTACTTGCATGTTTTCGGGAGGTGGAAGCAAAGCAAACTAAGTGACATGGACCCAGCTAATATTGCAAAACTTCACACAGACAGTAACCCAAGCTCCAAATCAAACAAGGGACCATGGAACTGTGAAGTGGCAAAGCTAAATGCTGTGCCACCATACTGGCAACCTTATTAAAGGAGCATGATTGAATTGCATTGCTTTCTTTTGTATGAACAAAAGAACAGCAATAAAACTGAACACTATAAACAAATAAACCAAATTTTGTTACATAATACCTAAAATAGCCTATACCACTTTATTCTGTATACAGGGTCACGGGGGGCTGGAGCATATCCCAGGAGACGGAGGGTACGAGGCAGGGTACACCCTGCCAATCCATCGCAGACAAGGACATAGACACAATACAAATAAGCTAAACAAAACTAATGTTTGTTTCCAGACATACGAGTAAAATTTGATTCCCACAAACACTCTGACCACTGACCATCTCCGATATTCCTTTATAAGCACATTAATAAATCGCAGATATTCCGGGTGTGTCCTAGTAAAGGAAATTCCAGATTTTTTTCGGTGAGTCAGAGAAGGTGGTTAAACCCACAAGTAAGAGCTAACCCTTTCAACTACCAAATGTTGACGGCATTCTGGCAGCTTTCTAAACTGCAATGTTAAAAAACACACAATAAAATCTATGTATTTGCAATGGCATATAAGATAAGCATTCGATCATTAAGAATAATGTTTCTGCAGTATCTGAACAATCAGAAAACGACACCCGTGTCTTCATTCTTATAACCGCCGGTGCCGTAAACGTTATGACGAGCAGCAGTGCAGACAGACACTCAGTCACATCAAGATGAGGGTCAAATGCTTGTTTTTAAAATTCTCGCTAGAAATAGCATTTAAATCATGTGCTGTGCCATCGATACACTGATTCCTTGGATGCTTCTCAATCATGCTCCCATGGTTTATCTTGATTAACAGCACAGAAGAATCATGAATAAAGCATACAGAAGCATCCATTCCTATATTTATATTATATACTTTATACCTATATTACACTTCCACAAAACCATCACTTTGACTTAGCCTACATGTTCTTGTAGTATTCAGAAAGCTGCCCTTTTCTGGTATTCTAGCACAAAGCTAGAAATAATGGTTCCAAACACAACTTCTATCTTGGCTGCGGTCAGATCATGCCTACCACAGTCTGCACAACTGCAAATGGGAACCAAAAATCATTGTCCTAGAGCTGTGAATCATAGGTGGACTGCCGATTCATGTCAACTTTTGGACATTGTGATTTTTTATTCAATAGCACTAATTTTTATTGTTTGATTTGTTGTAAGCAGCTATATTTTTACAGGTTTCAAAGTTTGAAAAACTACTAAACATACAGAATATACATAGAAATTCTCTGTAAACTCTGTAATCCGATCTGCTGTGCCACACTCCAGTCTGGTAGGTGGCAGCATTGCCCTGCCCGTCTATAAATGCAAATGTAGAAGAAGCAATGCTTTCACAAAACTCAGAAGACTTTTTTTTTGTTTGTTTTTTTGGACTATTTAAAATAAAACTATTTACCTAAATAGTTCAAAAAGTATGAGTCGAAAACTGATCAATCCATTCAATTAACCGAATTAATCAGAAAAAGATTGATTAAAATGCAAACTCGATTAAAACGTAGAGCTCTAATTTGCACCATATAGTTTGGTGAGCAAAAACGTTCCACTTGTGCAGTGGAAACAGGCTCTTAATGCCAAGCAGCTGACACATAACTTAGTTATGTAAGCAATCTACAGACCTGTGGTTCACTAGGTTTCCTTCCACCTCCTACTGGCCTCATTCATCCCATCTTTTCCTCAGTTGCTCTATGGCTGGTGATTCCAGTACTGACTCATATTTCTAGGCTGTATGCTATGCTTTTTGCCCTTTCCACAAACATCAATGATGGTATCAAAGCCAGTTATAGTTCTGGGAACCATTAAGCTTTAATAATTGTTCTAGAATTATTTAATCATCAGAACTAGGAGTTTTTTTTAACACTCAGCGTAAAGATAAAAATAATTGTAGAGAATCTTACAAGTCTTACTTTTGCTTTGAGAGCATATTTTTGTATCCACAAATATAAACTCACATTCAAATTCATCACACCAGCACAACACTGTTTGCACAAGATAGGCGATCAGCCAAAATATTAAAACCCAATAAAGTGTAGGTTTTAAAGATGGGGGGTCATAAATTTAATTATGAATCACAATTCTTTTGTGTGGCAATTCACATATCGCCACATTGACTTTTTATTTTTATTTTTTTTATTTTCTCCCTAATTCAGTCGTGTCCAATTCCTCCCCGTCACTAGGGGGCTCCCACATTAAGGCTACTACTACCACTCAGCCGGGGGGGCCGAAGACTATCACGTGTTTCCTCCAAACCATGTGACGCCAGCTGACCGCATCTTTTCGAACTGCTCGCTCGCGCACCGTTGGGGGCGGCAGAACACACTCGCAGGACATCGTTATCCGCTCCCTCCGTTGGCCAAGCTCACAGACGCCCCTGACTGGCTGTAGAGCCGTGATTAATGTGGGAGCACTAAGTACCTCTCATCCCTCCCCTCTGAGAGAGCTCGGCCAATCAGCTCCGGCTGCGAGAGGTTACAGCATCACCCGGGATTCGAACTGGCGATCGCCGGATGATAGGACGAGCGCTTTAACCACTGCGCCACTCGGAGGCCGCCACATTGACTTTTGACATTTATTATAGTGATGAACCAATCAATCAAACAGTGACCAGAATTGACTGGTTTTCAGTTTTCACCAGTGAAGTCTCAATCCCACTCAGTACACAAGTCTCAAAACAAAGCAAGTCAAAATTAGTCACAAATTGCGTGGTTAGAAGCTGTAGTTAAAAGCTGCATGCACCCGCGTGCTCGCAGCCACTCAACCGGCACACTCACTGTCAAGTTGAGTTTTGAGACTTTGGAGGCATTTGAGAAGGTAAAACGTCACATAATCTTACAAGTAGTGCACTCTTAACTATCTACACATCATCCCATGTGGTAGGGGTAAATTATTTGCCAAGTTTGTTTAGGAATAATAGTTTTGGTGCTTGACGCAGATACAAACTGCTCAATAAAAATTTGGCTTTTTTTTGAGTAATTAAAAAAAATTATTAAAGTTTTAAATTGAGGTTAAATGTTAAACTCTTGTTTTCTAGGAAAATTTAAATATTGAATTGGAATGTTTATCCTTACAGAATCACAATTTTAATAGCATCGGCACTTAGGTCTTGTGATAATATTGTATCGGGAGGTGACTGGTAATTCCCATCTTTACTGGGTTTTGCCACTAAAACAGCTCTGATCCCTTGAGGCGTCACTCCACAAGACCTCTGAGGGTGTCCTTTGGTATCTGGCACCAGGACATTAGAGCAGATCCTTTAAGTGCTGTCATTTGCAAGGTAGGGCCTCCATGATCAGACCTGTTTGTCCAGCACATCCCATGGATGCTTAATTGGGTTGAGACCTGGGGAATTTGGAGATCAACACCCTTGAACTCTTCGCCTGCTAAGCCCCATACACAACAAGGTGTTATGCACTGATATTAACCTTCAGACTAGACAGGCTAGCCTTTGATCCATACAGGCATAGATGAATCTTGAGGCCCATGAACCTGTCAAGTTTGCTGGTATATAACTGACAATCAGTGTTAGTGTTATGACTGATTGGTGTATATTATACACTGTATATAATATGGGTAACCACCTGCCTTTTTTTTGTTTATTTTGAACATCTTCCTAGATAAAGAAAGATTTGTTAGCATTAAGAATGTCTCCAGGTTTGTTGCAATGACGTGTAAAGTAAGCTTCCTTCTCTGCCCTGAAGTGGAATAGGAACAAACATCAGCCTGTGAATTTGCTCTATGTATACGTGTCAAAAATTATATAAATAAATATATAGGTCAAGCTGTGATTTCATCAGTAAGTACTTGTGCTCCCAATACTAAGACCTTATCTAACAAAATCATGACAAGTATATAGAGTACAACATGTATGCATGTGCTGTATGCAAAATGCGGGCCACAAAATGATCCCATGGGAGGCAAGTGATTTATTTATTTATTTATTTGTTTATTTATTTTTAACAGGCCTGGCTAGTTAATTATACCTTGAATGTTCACTGTAGTATCAAAGGACTATCTCACCAAAACAATGATTACAGTAAAAACAATGTAAACTGTAGGATTTTTTTTTAACCTTGCATGCCTAATTACGCTACGTCATGTCATGTCATTTTTAGTTGACATTTTGCTAAATGTACTAAAAAATTCCTTTCACATAAAATCTTTGCAGCACCTTTCCCACACTCTCTCAATCACAGTAAAAAAATGTGTATATAAATAAATATATACATATATATACATACACACACACACACACACACACACACACACACACACACTGTATATATAAATCCAAGCAAAGCTGGCTGGCCCATATGGAGAGAAATGGAGAGGCCCACTGGGAACAATTCTGAACTTCCCGATGGCTTGCCACCCCCCAAAAGCTATTGGTTCAAAATTGTGATATTTTTTCCAAAAATAACATTTATACTGCTTCCAATGAAAATATTAGAACCTTCACACTCTGTTCTCATCTTTAAAACTCCAGCCTTAAGCTGCTGTGCTGATCAAATGACCTCACTCCCAAACTCCCTTGTTGGTTTCTCAAGTAAGGATCAACAGCTTAGGAACTTTTGATTCCAGTGGAAGAGTGGCAATTTGATACCAGGACAGCTTCTGTGTGCATATAAAGAACTATCAAGAAATGTGCCAATCTGACACTGATCAATATTTGCAGACACATGGCACTTGCACTAAACATTCTTGAAACTTGCTGTTATAAAAATCTGCCATTTCCAATAAGCTGAACTTGCTTGGTGCCTTTTGGTTTGGTGAATGTAAATAAGACAGTATATGGTGTAAGACTGGAGCCAGCACTCAACTCAATCAGAATCCATTTCATCTGGTTTCTGGAGTTCTGTTACTGAGATTTTACCTCTTCTTCATATTAATTCTATGGGCGGGATGATGGCATAGAGGTGAGCACTGTGGCCTCACACCTCCAGGGTCGATGGTTCAATTCCCACCTTGAAGCTTGCATGTCTTCCCCATGCTTAGTGGGCTTCCTCTGGGTACTCCAGTTTCCTCCTACAGTTCAAAGGCATGCATTTCCAAATTGGCTCTAATGTGTGGGTGAGAGTGTGAGTGTGTGTATGTGTTTGTGCCGTGCAGGATGTACCCAGCCTAGTGCCCCGAGTCCCCTGGGATAGTCTCCAGGTCTCCCGAGACCCTGTACAGGATATGCGGTATAAAGAATGAGTGAGTGAGTAAGTAAGTAATATTAATTCTGCTACTTGTATGTCCTGAATTTCTCAGGTTTATATTTCACTGATTGCATATTCTCATACTCTCTAATCTTTACTCTACATTACAACTATCCAATCTGTCAAAGTCTCTACATCGCAGATGTGCATGCTCTTCATCGTATTATAAAATCAGACTATAGATTTTGGTCAGACATCCCATTAAAGGTGTATTCGAACCCGCAGGATAGTCTCTTCAGATCCAACACACCCCTAACCAGAATGAAGCAAATACTAAATAGAAATGGAAAAAGCAAGTATTAAATGGATTTCGGATCCATTGATTTCCTATAATGCTGCAAAAGCCCCAGTTATTACATCTGCCGCTATTGTATTATATATACTGCCTTGTATTCAATGTCTCATCAGTGGACAAGCCTTCCTGATCTCAATTCCATGTTGGATTTTTAACCATTACTGACTGACTGAAATTACAGGAATCACAAGTTGAAAATTATGACTGACTCATATTGGCTGAAATGTAAATTTAGACTAATCTGTGATGTGAACAACGAACTTGAAACGAGCAGTTTGATGTTGGTCAGCACATCAATAAAAGATTGCATAGGTTTTGTCACCATGGATTCAATCAAACATAATTTACAGCTGATGACTTTATATCAACTCCTTGCTTAAGAATTCACCAATGAACACATTTACTCACTGCATGTCTATATACTGTACAGCCACGTTACTGATTGCCCAGTCAGTAGTTTAAATATTGGCGTCATTAGAAGTCAGCTTAATTATGTCACAGAAAAAGGAAAAACACAGAGAACACAAAGAGAAACCAGTGCTACAGATGAGCCTGCGTGTTTGGGACCTTTTAGTCACAGCTTCTCCCTGCTCTTCTACTAACAATAAAGCAGCCAAGTATGAACATGTGACTTAATACCAAGACATCTGGCAACCATGTGGATCAGAGAGGGAGAGGTTAAGAGAAAGAACGAGGGGGTGGAAATAATGGGGAAGAAAAACGTGCGAGTCGAACTAACATGTCCCAACACGCTTAGATAAAACGAGCAAGCCATAGATGACACCCAGTGGTTCCCGTCCTAAGCAGCCAAGGAGACTCCCCCTCCACCAAACACATTCTTACACACACATACACACACACAAAATGTAAACAAACACTGTCTTGGTGATTTCCCCTATAATACATATATAAATCAACATTAAAAGATACAAACCTAAATACCCTGGAATTAAAAACAGACCAGTTTCAAGCAGCACATTTTTGCTCCTGGTAAATTACACCCTGATACAGCTATTAGCCTTTAAATATCACCAAAATGCAAATACAGGACATACAAATGTTTTTGCGAAACAAATTATCAGGCAGTGAAAGTTATGTAATTTGTAGAAAACCTAACTTTAATCTAGTTATTGGGGTTGGGTCAGGATACACACAACACTCTCAATTGTTTCTACATGGTATTATGGCCCATCCCAAGTTAAACAGCAGATATTCATGCAACTGTACTAAATGAATGCCAGTACAATAACTTCTGTTGCGAGATTTGCTGATCATAACACTATAGCTCTCTAGATAGCTGCCTTGTTTGTACTGTATACACTGATCTGCCATAACATTAAAATGGAGATCATTAATCCAAATATTATGTGGGTTCTCGTTGTGCCACTGGAACAGCTCTGTCCCCTTGGGGCATGATGCCACAAGACCTCTGGGTGTCTAGTACTGGGAAGTTAGTGGCCAATCCTTTGGGTGCTGTGGGTTGTGGGGTAGGGTCTCCGTGGATCGGACTTGTTTGTCTGGCGCATTCCATGGACACTCAGTTGGACTGAGACCTGGGCAATTTGGAGGCCCTTAACTCTTTTCCTACTAAGCCCCATACGCGGCAGGCTGGGTGTTCTGATGTTTTTCTATCTTGTGCATTGTGCTATACTGGCTTTTCTGTGGGATCAGACCCTCTCTGGTCCCCACAGGTATAGATGAATCTTGGGTGCCCATGATCCTGCGACCAGTTTTCTGGTATATAATCAATAAGAAATGTTATTCAGCGTTGGTGTTAGTGTTATGATTAACCAAAGTGTATTTGTAATATTTTCTTAACGGTTTTCATTCAGTTTAACATGTTATCCAACTCTGAAGCTATGGAGTTGTTTCTCCTGTCTTGCAGCAGGATAACAGGATGGTAGAAACAGCCATGCCTCATTTTTTTTGTTGAGCGTACATAAGATTTCCTGTTTGGCTTTCAGTTCAGACACACTACACATGTAATTAGCAACAACAAATGAGGCAACTTAAACACCAGTCTTACAAACCACTAACCAAAGCAAATCTCTTAACCAAGCACACAGCAAGAATTAACTTGTTACAGTCACATGTAAGATTTTAATTCAAAACAGGTGACACTGGATAACTGAAAGGCAATTTTGTCGAAATTTAGTTAAACCGTATGATACTATAAATACAGTTAGACTGCCATACAAAGATTAATCATTTTAAAAGACAAAAGAAAATTCTTACTGACAACCATTATATTCCTAAAAGGATTATGTATAATATAACTTTTAAACATACATACATCTACATAGTAAACTCCAACATCTAGAAAATCACAGTGAATCACAGCACAGTGCCACATTCTGAAACACCAGTCACAAAACAGTTTGTTACGCTCCATTTGAGCCAAACACAGTCTGTGTTGGCTTAAATCCCCCATCACCCCGTACAAAGCACCTGATTGGTTCAAACCTGTATGTGTTTTCTTTTAAACGCTAGTTGGCTTAAGATGTCTTATCAAATAAGACATAATTACCAAACATATAATACACACGACGCATACATGTGCATACTCACACATACACACACAAAGCATTTTTAAACACAAAAGGCAGCCTGTGCAACAAAGAAAAACATCCTGTGGCTGGAAAAATGGAACAGCAAGAAAAAAGGAGGGGGGGACAGGGAATGACCCGCTTCCTGCATACTTTCTTACACAGGTGGATATCACAGCATGCGCGCACACACACACACAGGCAATCTAGCATTACTGGAACTTTTACACAGTATAACAGATATGGTATTCCAGCATCTCTTGAGGCAAAGTAACGACATCCACTTGAGAATACAAACATACACATAATATACTTCACCTTTAGCCATGTACTGACCTGAAGCCATACCAACACCTCGCATTCACTTGTAACCTAAAATACATACAATCCACCTAGCTTCTAACACAAACATGTCAAAGAACACTATAGGGACACAGCAACTTAATGCCAAGGTCAATCACTGAGCAAAGTTTCATGTTATTCCTCCTATTAGACATAACACTGCTACTTTAGTCAATACAGTTCATCTAAAATTACACAGTATCCTCCCATGTTTCCTAAAAAGACAATACACTCAAATTCTTTATGCCTAGGACAGAAAGCTCCCCCATATCCCCATATGAGTTAAGATCACATTGTTTTAAGGCTACCCAAATAAAAATGATCGCATAGCTAATAAATGACATATCAAACTCAATCAGCACTAAACCTATCAAGGTGGAATGACCGATAAGGAAAATTCATTAGCAGAAGTTGTTTGCATGTTGTGAAGTTAAACTCCAGAAAAATAAACCAAGAGTTTGACACTCCAAGGGGGGGGACAAGCAGGAAATCGAGGATGTTGACAGGATGAGGATGTCACTGTTTCATTCTAATTAAAGTGATGATTAAACAGCTGCAAGGCCTGCTTCCAAAAATCTTTTCTTAAAAAAATTAAATAAAACACGCTTTTATGGCATTCTTAAACTCGCCCACATGCAAATAGCGATGTGTTTATGGTTACAACACGAAGAAGATGACTAAGATTAAACACATAAGGGCCTACAGAGAGCAGTGTTGAGATTTGTTGTTTGTAAAGTGTTAGCGTTGGGATTTTTAGAGGAAATGGTGAACATTCCTGAATCCCAAAGCTGCAATGGACGGGACACAAGCGGGAGATTAGATCTGAAGCCGAATCATGAAGTGTAAACACTCGGGATGAGACGTACTGTACGGTAAAACAACGTGAAAGTATTATTCTCTGCCAGAGTTATACTGCAGATGAACATTAAAATCAGAAAGAAACCTTTTCGGCTGTGAAGTACTGTAGATTCAAATATGCCGTACAGGTATTACTAAAAAAAAAAGAAAAGAAACCGTATCCGACCCAGCAATAAAACACTGAGAGCACGCGGGCGGCCTCTGGAGACCCGATTCCTGGTTTTATCCAATTATAAACGCTTTGAGAGTTTTTGCTAGCGGATGTGGAGTAGAGCCGCGCAGGTGGAGAGAGCCAGCCCGACGCGTTTCACGTTTCCAAGAGAAGACAGACTGGTTTTCTTAAACAGGCACAAACAATACAACTTTTGAGTGCACGTTGGAAACCAGTGTATTCGGTTACACGAGAAATGCCAAAGTCTGCCAACTCAAAACTCCACATTTGTGTGCGGTGACACATTTGTTTGGTTAACTCCAGTCCAAACCCACTCTTGGTCTGGCGTTTAACACAGTTGGCCTTAGGTTTGTTACTGCATCATGAAGATGCTCAGACTAACGCAACTCAAGAGTTTACCCTTACAAGAAATAACCCTATTCTGTTTTAATTATCATGCACGCAGCGGAGTCTAAACATTGCCACGTTGAATGTTCAGATGTGGGGAAACAACTGTTCCAGCGTCGCTCGGGCTGCCCCCTCTCCTCCTCCTCCTTCCATTACACACACTGCAACAGCACAGTATGAAAGCAAAGAGTAAAAATCGGTATTAAAACTCACCTTTTTCTTTTACGATGGACCAACCAATTCCGTAACCGTGATTTATCCGCTATAATCCCAAACACTCTCTGTCCCTCTTTCCACAGAACAGTACCGCATCAGGGTGAGGACGGGCACAGTGCGCTCTGGAGAGGTAACAAGTTACGATACATGTGGAGCTGCTGAGCGGAATGTGCCAAGTCCGCAGGAAAGGGTGACAAAATATAGACTAATAAACCGGTTCGGAATCTTAGAACATATTTCCACTTGAGATCGTCAAAAAAAGTGATAATGTTTTGTTTTTGTTTTCGTTAAGCAAATAAACAAGGCAATACGACCATGTGTGACACTATTTAATCCTCCCCCAAAACAACGCAGAGTGGTAGAGTCCACGGCCGCTTGTCATTCCATTCGTCCCGAATGGAGCAGCGCAGCGCGGATTTTGGGGAGACATGGCGCCGTCCTTCCGTAGTAGCAGTGTAACCTGGGTGAAACTGCACAAATATGAAGGATTGATCATTTTAGTTCGTTTTTACATTAGACGTAAAGTTTTGACGTTTTCACGCCCCCATTATGCTTAAATAGTGGGCTGTGCCCTGTTGGCCAGGATTCTCGGGGACTTCAACAAACGCTGCTGTTGTTAAACAAGGGGCTGAGTACAACCAGATCGCTATGTGTCACATGCGCTCAAGTTGCACTAAGTATCTAAGTATATGTACTGATGTATACGCTCATCAGGCACACTACTATGAACACATGTACCCCATCCATGCAGCTATCTAATCAGCCAATCACGAGGAAGAATAATTATGTGTAAAATTTTATATATACACATTTTTTTGCACACTTTGTTGTGTGTGTGTGTTTTTTTTTTTACACACACACAGAAAAATCCAGTGGAACCGCCACCTTCTTAATGAAAGAGGAGATAGTTTGAACTGGACAGCTGAAACTTGTATTTTATTTTATTTTATTTTTTAAATGAAGATGAAGAAGAAAAAACAAAATAATGCTTTTCTCTTCAGAAATCATGTGCCAACTGCAGTGAAATCTAACCCCTATCTAACCATCAGTGACATCTAACCACTTCTTTAAAAACAACAACAACAACAAAAAAAACAACAACTAGGAATTACTACCACAGTTAGTGTGAAACCTACCCATTTATGAGATTATTATATAAACTATATTGTCAAAAGTATTTGCTCGTCTGCCTTCACATACATATGAACTTGAGTAACATCCAAATCTTAATCTATAGGGTTTAATATGATGTTGGCCCACCCTTTGCAGCTGTAACAGGTTTAACTCTCCCACAAGGTTTACAAGTAGGTTTATGGGAATTTTTGATAATTCTTCCAGAAGCTCATTCGTGATGACGGAGACTGATGTTGGACGAGAAGGCCTGGTTTGCAGTCTCCGCTCTAATTCATCCCAAAGGTGTTGAGGTCAGGACAAGTTCTTCCACACCAAACTCACTCATCCATGTCTTTATGCACCTTGCTTTGTGCACTGGTGTGCAGTCATGTAGGAACTGGTATGGGGTTGTTTTAAAGTCATTGGGCTTGGCCCCTTACCTCCAGTAAAATTAACATTTAATTCTTCAGCATAGCAAGACGTTTGGACAATTTCATGCTCCCAACTTTGTGGGAACAGTTTGGGGATGGCCGCTTCCTATTCCAGCATGACTGTGCACCAGAAGAACCAGAAGATTTGAGACAGGGTGAAGTGGTTGGATTTCATTAAGGATTAAGTTGTAATAAACAAAGCATTAACCTTTCAGACCTTGTTTGATGTTGTTTTATTGGGATCAACAAATCCATTGTTGCAACATTCTGTTCTCTCTGGATTTTTTTTTTTTACATTTTCCTTATTAGCAGAATGGTGACAAACTGATGACCAGTGGATGATATTATATTTGCTTTAATAAATAAATAAATGGATCACTTTCCAGTGACCAACAGAGGCGTACCCCAGGCTATGTTGTGTAACATATTAATGTGGTCTAAAACATCAATACAGCATTTGAAAGTTAATCTAAAATTTTGCTGAAGTCTGTGCTTGCTGATCTTGCTGAGAATGCACAGGTGTGAGCTTTCTGTATCCCCCCTTTGAAAACACCCTAGAGAGCAGTCCTATTTAAGTGCAGAGCTAAAAGCTTTACAAAGGTAGCATGGAGCATATTTCCCTGTAGTAGTTGTTAGAAAGGGCTTTCTAAAATTGTGGATCATGTTTCAAAGCAGAGCAAATGAGTGTGATGTGTAGACCCAGGGGGCATCTGATCATTTGTATGTTGGTGATAATGTATAGAACAGTGTTGAGCCTCGGAGTGACTAGTGGATCTGCTTCCACAATTAGAAGGGGAACAAAAAAAAAGGATAAACGTCATTAATGAATTAATACTGACTAAACCGTATACAACATAAATTAAATTTAATGAATGTTTTTATCTTATAAATATACAATAAAAAGTAAATTGTAACTTCACTTTTCCAAGCAAAAATAATATTAGTTAGTATTTTTTGGTGAAGGCCATAAAAAATACATATATGATTTGAGCATGACAGTTTGCAAAAGTATTTTGTATTTTTAAAAGTGTTTTTAAAGTATTTAAAAGTATTTTGCATACATTGTACATTAACAGGTTAGGGAAATTCTTAGCACAATCATGTAATACCCAAATGTAGTATTGTAGGTACAAATTGTTATTTGGTTCTGACAGAAAGTACTGAACTAAATATTGCAGAATGTGATCAAGTAAACTGGTTCCGTCATTAATACAGCAGCGGAACATCTGCTAATGCCTATCAAAGTTGCTCCGCAAATAAGAACAAGGTCAGAGGGAGGTAACCGGAACAGAGTTACAACATAAGGCACCAGAAAATTTCAGTCACATAACCTAGATTAGTGTTATTTCCCACCTTTGGCATTTACACTGTACCCAAACAAGCATGCACACATCACCAAACCTCGCTCTATTGCACCCAACTACAGGATCTGCTGCCCTGCTGTTGTCCTCAGATATTTCTGTAGGACAGATGGTGAAAGATTAGGCCTACACCCTGAGGGATGGTGAGGGAGCGGTGGAGGGGTAGAGTGTTGGAGGAGGGGTGGAAACAGGAACTAATGAAAAATAAACAAACAAAATGAGACAATTCCAGGTCACAACCTTGTGAAAGTACATATATTTGTTTTGCACAGTAGCAAGAGGAAAGTCATCAAGAATTGGGACAGAAGCATGCAAATTCACACACCCAGTATATGTGGTTAGACTAGGGGGACATGTTGAATAAAACCAGAGATGCCACTTGTTTTCCAAACCCTTCAGCTCTTCCCAGGGCTTACTAAGCTCACTCATCACATGTGTTTGTTTAGCCTGACCTCCAGCGTATTGTGCAGCAGTGTTATAAACCTGTCATGCACCAGCAAAGACAGGAAAAAACTGATAAAACACAACCAACACAATGGATACACATGCACAATGGATTCAGCCACTGAGCATGTCTATTAGCTTTCTAGAAAGCGAAACTTGTTTGCCACATGACTCAGGGTTATGCAGCTGCTGTTTAGATATTCTGTTGTTAAAACTTCCATCAGTTATCAGCAATGACAATTATCAGCAAAGCCAGCCAGATAGAGGCCTGAGACTCCACAGAGCCACACAGAGTAAACACTAATCCACAGAGCCTTGATATACAAAGAATCTAGGGATCTACTATATTTTAAAATAAACCAGCAAGCATCAAGCCAGAATGGTAGTGATTATTGAGTCATTCATTCAGAAATTCTAATCTCATTTCATTTTCATCTTTTTATGACAAACACAACTGTCCTTAGTTTAAATAAAAAAATAAAAATAAAAAACAGAAGAAATGGCCTTGTTGTTCCAATACTTTCAGACTGAAGGTGTTCAACATTTACCTATAAAGTACTGTATATGGACATTAACTATATAAACAGTGAGATTCTTGTGTTTTCCTTCAGTCTGATGTGAGTCACATCATTTTAAATGTTAAAACCCATTGTGATACATGCTGTTTTTCCCACTGATATATTTAAGAACTATATCCCTAACCAGAGTTTATAGCTGTTATAACTAAAAGCTATAACAAAAATTCACATCTGCCTTATCAGAACTGTTTGGGCAAGTCTGAATGATTGATATCTCCACGGCAGTATAAGCAACTTGTGAAGTTGTGAAGTGTGTAGGAATGACAGCGCAGAGTGTACACAGTGGTATTGTTTTCACATGCATGAGTAGGTGTATTTCATATGAATTTCCAGCAGCACAGGACTTATGCACAACTGAAGTTTATGCACACTCTACTGATTATTTTTGCATCTTGAATGTAAGTGAGGGGGAGGAGGAATAACTTAGATTCTTTTGTAGTTTTTACATGACTCGTACTAAATGTAGTCCCATCCAAACTAAATTGTCCAACTGAAATATATTTTAAACAATCTTTATTTTGTGAATCTTAATCTTTGTGTCGGTAAATTCAGCATAAAAGTTATATATAGCAATCAAAAGTTATATATATAAGTACTTAAAAATTTGTTAGGTTTTCAAGGAGATTGTGGTTCACTATGATGTCATCGTGTGAACATGATGGAGTAAAAAGTGAAGAAAAAAACGGACCCAAGTAAATATTTAACCCAGATGGATTTGTGTTTGAGTTTCGATACGTAGTTGTTCAGAGTTCAGAAAGTAGAAGATCGACTCCCTTTGCTTATCCCCTGGACTTATAAAATTAACATTAAAAAAATGTGATTTCCTCCACTAGGTTTGAGAACCACTGGTATTGAAGACCCCTGGTTAATTGGATTCCAGCAATATTTCTTTTCTTTTTCTATTTTTTGGTTATATGTGTGTAAAGCATGACTAAAGCACAGCCTTCATTCATTCCAGACTTCAGACAGGAGCAAATGAGCATCAGTGTGCATGCATGTGCACATGAGTGAGACAAGGATTAAACAACATGAATGAACTGCAAATTCGAGTGACACAATGTGCATATACAAAATGCACAGCAGAGCAGAGAATGAAAATAGGATTCAAGTAAGTAAAATAGCATCAAAAAGCATTTATTTCAGTGTTTGTAAGTGTGCATATTTATAGAAGCTACTTACCCAGTCAGCCAATCTTGTGACGGCAGCGTAATGCATAAAACCATGTAGATACAGGTCAAGAGCTTCAGTTAATGTTTACATCACTAGGGTCAAATGTGTCCTTTTGAAATGTCAAATGTAACATGACTGTTGTTTGCCTCCTGTTTGCTTGAGATTTTAAGATACAACAGTCTCTACATTTTACACAGAATGGTGCAACAAATAAAAAAAATATTATTTAAGTGACAGCTGGAAATGCCTTGTTTCATGCCTGGGCATTCCACTGGGAGTGCCAATCCATTGCAGGGCACAAGCATGCACAGACTCACATCAAATGCCAATTAGCCTGGCTACACGTAGGAGGAAACCAGGGTACCTTCAGGTAATCCACCGGGCACGGAGAGAACCTATAAACTCCACAAACACAGACCTGAAGACTGATTATTTAAGTTATTACACCCTTACAGGCTACTCAAATTAAGGCAAAACTATTACTCAGTACATATGGGCATAAAAAGCTAACCCTTTAGCATGCTTAATTTATAACAGCGATTCCTTAATTACATCATCATCCAATGCCACCTGAACTGCAGAGAACTCCTTGTTAACACGCATATACACACAGCTGCTGTGCTATACTTACTCTAATTGTAGAGTGGGAGCAGAAGGGTGGAGGTAACTGACGCACCCTGCACTTACTGCTCACTGTGTGACTGCAATGAAAGGAAGGAAAGAGCGATGGAAGAAAGAAAGACCTTAAAATAAATCACAGCGTTAAAGGACTTTTGTAAAGTGTATGCAGTTGTGAATGGGGTTCTGTACTCAAATACAAACTCGTGGTGTTTTGATGTTTCAACACTTTGTTCAGAATCTAAAAAAAACAGCAACAACAATACAGTCAGAAAATGGCTACAGAGCTGGGGGACTTCCTTTAAATCCACAACCAGCAAAACAAGTGTTGTTATAGTTGTTGTTGTTGTTACATGTTGTTACATGCATACAAATAGGAGGCGTAGAATTATCATTATCATTATGATTATTATGAGATGTCCTTTATCCTGCCATTTTCCTCCAGTAGTCTAGATAATTCATGCCAAAGCACTGTTAAGTTCTCAGATCAGAGGTTGTTGATTCATTTTCTGTAAGAGCATGGCTGACAATAGTCCTGGCTGTAATGTAATTGCTAGGTTTTCTAAATATAATTGCTCTTACATGTTATCTTTCCCACAATCAAAAATGTACACAGTGACTTACGTATATGGCAGACACTATTTTTGTGTTTGCTGTAAGGATAGATTTCTTTAACGTATAGAAAGCTGATGTTCAAATTTCCTACCATAGAATAGCCATAGTGGCGTCACGGTGGTGTAGTGGTTAGCACTGTCGCCTTGCCTTCAGGGTCCGGGTTTGATTCCCGGCCAGGTTTGATTGTTGTTTATGTTCTCCCCGTCCTTAGTGGGTTTCCCAAAATTGCCCATAGTGTGTGAATGAATGTGTGTATGTGTGTGCTCTGTGATGGATTTGCACCCTGTCCTGGGTGTACCCCGCCTTGTGCTCTATGTCTCCTGGGATAGGCACCAGTCAAACCTCCGCACCCCCCACCCCCCCAGCACCCCTGAGCACAGGATAAAGCGGTATAGACAATGAGTGAATGAGTGAGTGAGAAAGGTCATAGTACAGATGATTTATCTGTAAAATGAAAAGCTGCATTTTTTAATTTTATTAACTTTAAGAATGAAGTGTGGGAGGGGGGGGGCATCTATAATGTACACGTTATCAAGAACTAACTTGTTTCATGATGTTCCACAACATTAAATATAGTATGACTGGTATGTTAATGTATATTGTAATTTTTTATAAATATATATTTTTAGCAAATTGCTGAGAAATAAAACATTCAGGACATGCCTCTAATGGAACATAATCAGTTTGTAACATCATATCACACAGCACACCAGATGTGTTTTATTCATTACATATATGTGATACCTTTATTTGCATGACTCTCATGTTATTTTAGTTAATTGAGTGTGAAGACATCTGTGGCTCTTTCTCCTTCTATTAGACCCTAGTCTGACATGCCTGGCTGCGTATCTACAGAGGCTAAAAACCCCTGCACTTTGTTGAAATAAAACCAATTCCCATGTGCGGCACTCTAAAACTGACTCAAAATCTCCCTCCCAGGTCAGTCGATCTACTATAAACAGTCACAAATACTCCCCTGCATGACGCAGCAGTCTTCTAGTTGTAAAGAAGTGATGCTGCAACTTGTGAATCCCTGCACTAAGATAAAAACTAATTCTTCACTGGTTTTACAGGCTGATCCCAACAGATAATGTGTCCATCTGGAACACCACAATTATTTAGTCCGTTTATTTCTGACAGATTTAGTTAGCAATGTACTCATACCTATGGGGTTTGGAATGCACATTCAGGGTCTTCTTTACATAACACACAGGTATAAGACAGACAGAATGAATGATCATTTATTTTCTATGTGCATTCAGGATAAAGGAACCCTACCTGGGCTGTACTGTGAAATTTCCAAAGAAAAAAAGATATTTGTTGATTTGAGATTATTGTGGTTAGCATTGTGAGTTTGTTTATTTGAGCACATACAGTAGCAAGAGAAGCTGTGGAGGCAGAATATGACAAAAGGAGCGGGACAAAGCAGTGGGCTGAGTCAGGGAAATTTAGTACTGGAATCTAAAAGCAATTTCTGATGGTATCACTGCATGCGTCTGTGTGTGTGATTTCCCTGCATGCTGCTGTAATCGTGTTCTTATACGCCCTTTCGTTTTTTGACTCATAATAGACAAGTCTGAGCATATTGATTCTGTCATTGTTGAACTGACTAAATTCATAGTACACTGTGGCTTCACCGCATCACTTAGTGTGACTAAGCAAGAGTGTGTGTGTGTGTGTGTGTGTGTGTGTGTGTGTGTGTGTGTGTGTGTGTGTGTGTGCGTGTGTGTGTGTGTGCGTATACTGCATGCACTGAAGAAAACAGTTTTGAAACTCTTTGACATGTCTGAACGTGTGAACAAGACACACAGGTTCCTTTACAGTTAGGAATCTCTGCCCCTCTCCTAAACAACCCAAGAGTCAGGATATGAACTAGTTTGTATCTTTTAACCTATTTAAGGTTATTCAAATAGTGTTCATAAAACTGCATCACCTTGTGCACACACGCTTTCCTTGTGGCAAAGAATAAATTAAAAAACTCAATGGTATGCATAGATATATAATTCCCATTAATGCTATAGTTATGTATGAGTTTTATAAAAGGGCGATGCTAGAAATGTGGGGTGTGTTTGGCGAATAGATTTGTGGCTTAAGTGAATTGAAGAGCCTGAAGCAAGGCCTCAAGGCCGACCCATGTTGCATTTGTGGTGCCTTGTACAGTACGTGATCACTGGCAAGTTGTAATAGTGTTGTTTTCTATCCCAGGACATTTAATGTGCATAGTGAGAAAAAAAAAACCCATTACAACATGGACACCTCCAAGAAAGCATGCATTTTGTTTATTCTGTTAGAGCACATTAAGCTCACGATAAGTTTCTTTAACTGTACTTTCACAGTTCCTAGCCTTAGTGGCTGTTGAGACAGCTGAGAAGAGTAGCTTGTGTCAGGCTAATCAGCAGCAGCAGCAGAGATGAGTAGTTTAGCAAAAGACTACCTCGCTAACATTATTGACAACTCTAATGTTGATGCTTGCCTTCTCAAATAGCAATTAGTATGGTCAATGTTATGGATTTATCCTTGTACTGTATCAGTACATTAACTGATTAAAAGGCAATACTGCTACAAACTAAATTAAAAGTAGAGAAGGGGAACTTTACACTGTTTTCAGTGTCTTTGGCGTTGTCGATTTGATGTCACTCCATAAACAGGACGGGAATCTGAATTTGAGTTGACAAGTCGGATTTTTTTAAGTAAGTGGGCGATTTTTGTTTTGTTTTTTACTTTTGACAATTTGCAGGTTACAAGTTGAAACTTTTCCTGAGCAGAGCCTTAGAGTTGGGTATGGAACTTTATCCAGAGAGAACTTTTCCCATGCGACCCAGGATTTTGCATGCAACGACCTTTTACTTTCATCTTACAGGAGCTCTGCCTAAAACCATAAATGTCCTATTTATAAGCTAAGCAGAGGAAAAGTAATTTACCTGCAGATGTCTTGTGATGTTGCACTTGAGTCCAAACAACCACTCACACACTTCATACTGCTGAACAGTTAGGTACTGTAGGTGGAGGTAATTATGTGAATTTGCTGAGCTGCTATAGTGGTAAATAGTATTAAAGAAAGTTGCAGTACAGTACATATAGATAGAGTTTCACTGAGTGCCAAAAGTAAGAGGTAGTGCTTATTGTTCCCTCAGCACTGTTGGAAAGTTTTGAACTTTTGAGCTTTTTCTGCTTCTTAAAACCCTACATTATCACCACACCCAATCCCATTTCCTGTGCATGTCTCATGAGACATGTAAACACACACAATCTCACACAGTCTTGTTTCTATTTTATTTCACTTTATTTAAAGGAGCATATTTGTGGTGATAAAAATATCTGACAGTTATGGTAAGCCCATTTAGTGCCATTTAGTGTTTAACTACCAAGGCAACACCAACGACTGCTTGCTCTGATACAAAGATTCTTTGGTTGTTACTGATCATTGGTTTACTAAAGGGGCTCTACTTAGAACATCAATTATACAGAACTCTTCTTCTGTATGCTTCTGTGGGATGATTGTAAATATGTCCACACACTCACACCAAAAACATATCCCATATGAGTTTGAATAGTACGTATTTCCCATCTGCACAGACCCTTTGCTTTAAGACGTTTTCACTAAATAAACTCTTGTGGCATTCTGTGTATGTGGGTGTAAAATTTAGGTTTTTGTGTGTGTTGTGTAATGTTCGGCTTGTGTAAGCTGTTGTAGTGTCTGCGGATTCTGTCTGGGTTTGGACTTCCACTGTTCCCAGTGAGAGGAACATCTGGTACCGTTTAGTACTCTCCACATGTCTCTCTGCCTGATGTGAGTGAAATATGCATTTCCTTTACAGAAAGTGAGAGTGTGTAGGAGGTATGTAGAACTGGAAAGATTTTAGTGTACTGTGTAAGAAACTGAATTTATTAAGACGGAGGAAGGCAAGGAGTTAGAGCTAAATTACACAAAACCATTTCATATTCAACATTGTCCACCGACATATTTGCTGTTTCATGAGATTACCATCATACCTCAACGATTTTCGCAAATGGAGCACAGGAGTTAGCTTTAAGGACAAAAATATTGAAGAAACATAGTGACACTCTATGACAAACAGATGGAGAGGATTTGTACTGGGGAAAATAAATTAAAAAAGGTAAATAATATTTATGTGTTCGCAATTTCCTAACACTTCCTGAATACTTTGTACTCCTAGAATAACTCATATGCCAGTCACTTCCTGTGTTATCAGTCACCATATTGATCAAAGCAAGTGATTCTACACTTTTAATGTCTATTGTGGGATTTTTGAATGCTTTCATACTAACCTTTGTGGTGCCAAACGCAACCACATCCACACAGGACAGTTTGACTTCACTGCTGACACAGCATTAAGCATTAAGTCCACCCCTAGAGTACAATGTGAATCAACTGAAGAAAAAGAATAATTTTGCCATTGTTTGGCTTGTTTGTGAAAGCGTAGGTCACTCTGGTCCACCTCCAAGACTAAGCAACAAGAACTCAAGGTCTGGATTGTTAGGGAAAAAACAGGGACAATATTGCATTATTCTCCGGTGTGTATCAGAGCTTTCTCCGCTGACCGCTTTGTGAAGAGAGAACGACATAGAGAACGATGACAAAGACAGTACCAGTATACAGCAGTGCTGTGGCACTTCTGAGAGCCCAGATTGTCATTTCCCTGTGATCTAAGCACACACACACACACACACACACACACACACACACACACACAGCATGACTTAACATGTTTCAGGATAATCAGTGTAATAAATCACCTAAAATAACCTAAACATAAGAAGGATATTGACAGAAATATTAATAATAGGATTATGTTTAACCATCACAATTACAATGTATAACAAGCTTCAATATGTGTTTTACTTTCAGACTATCCTGGCATTAATGAGATAAAGATTGCACATTTCTCTGAACAGGATTACACTTTGGCCAGAATGTGAGTCCATTGTGAGGCGTTATACACACTGCTACACTTTGTTGGTCCCCCTTTTGCAGCTATAACAGCTTTCACTCTTCTTGGAAGGCTGCCCACAAGATTTTGGAGTGTTTATGTGGGAATTTGTGCCCACTCGTACTGTAGAGCATTTATGAGGTCAGGCACTGATGTTGGATGAGAAGTCCTGGCTTGCAACCTCCATTCCAGTTCATCCCAAAGGTGCTCGATGCGTCAAGTTCTTCCACACCAAACTCATCAAACCAAGGTTTTTAATCATCCTTGCTTTGTGCACTGGGGTATAGTCATGTTGGAATAGACAAGGGCCTTCCTCAAACTTTTGCCACAATTTAATTTCAAGTTCTCACAACCTCCACAACAAACTCTGGGCCCATTGGACATGAAAGTCCATGAGATAGGCGTACAAAGAAATATCACTGTGGGGACAGGTGTGTAATATGTCACTCACCTCTACATTGAAGTTACTGGCATGTTTGTCACCCTCTCTGTGTGCGTGTGCGTGCGTTTTCCAGTGTCTCCCTGGGTTTGAGTGTTTTGCATTAGGCATTGAGAGGTGAAGGGTCATGGTTAGAAGAATAGGAGCTAGACAACACCACATTCCACTAAGAACACTGAGACTTCAACACACACACAGAAAAAGGGGGAGTTGTGTCTGTAGTGTTCACATTGATGTGACCACAGGATTGTGGTGAAGAAAAACATCAGAGGAACAGGGGGGGAGGGTGAAAGACCTAAAAGAACAGAGACAGGAATGTCAGCATGTGTGCTGGAATTTATAGAGGGAAAGTGGAAAGAGGACAGCAGGTTGCAGGATCATGTGCTGTTTTTGAAATCGTTCTCTTATTCACGTTCTCACCTTAAGGTTTATTATCTAGACTGTGCTATATAGAGCACTATATAGGGCAGCAGTAGTGGAAACACTAAACAGTTATGCTGAAATATGGCTGAAATTATATTGTGTTTGAAGTGGTGTTTTGACCCAAGCCTCCATCAGTGAAAGTGGACCGTTGACTTATTATCTTAAACGCATTTCTTGTTATATGATATATGATATATATGTTATAATATGAACAATGTTATATTGAACTTTCAACCTTGTAGCTTCCAGATATAGCAGGAATTTATTTATGGTCTCACTAGCTGATATCACCCAAATGAGGATGGGTTCCTGTTGAGTCTGGTTCCTCTCAAGGTTGCTTCCTACAGTATTGTCATCTCAGGGAGTTTCTCCCAGCTAGCTCGCTAGGGACTGACTGATAATTATAATTTATACTTTTTACTTACATTTTTTTTCAAGATTTTTGACAATGGTCATTGTTAAAACCCATACACAAATAAAACTGAATCAACATGTGCTGGGGCGGCACAGTGGCATGGTGGTTAACACTGTGGCCTGGCCCCTCCAGCGTTGAGGGTTTGATTCCTGCCTTGGGTCTGCATGCATAGAGTTTGCATGTTCTTACCTGTACTTGGTGGGATTGCTCTGGGTACTCAATGGATTGGCACCCTGTCCAGGGTGTACCCTGTGAGGAATTTATGTAGAGTTTGTCAAAGTATTTGACCTTTATTTGTACAGTATATTTATGTATGTATTTGAGATTTAAGTATTTGTCTATTTTTCAAAAGAAATTTTCTTTGATAAGTAAATATTGCAAACTTAATCTGATTGAGATCAATTGTTTCTCTTAATGAGATCATTTGAATTTTATAGTTATCACATTTTAAATCACAACCTCAATATGTTAAAATAATGTAGGGTTTTTTGATCCAGTAATAAAATCAAGTTTATATCATTTGTTCCCTTAGACAACCTGTAGTATCTTCCAAATCAACTACACCTACTCGCACTGCAGTTCCCCATCCATCATTTTCTCTGCAGCTCCCAGCAATGTGCTTGTAGATGCCCAGCAGCGTGGATAATTATTGTGCCTCTCTGAGACACTGTGCTGCAATTAACACACTAATCACAGAGCAAGCTAACACTAAAATAAAACTCACACATTCAAGACACTAATTAGCATTTAAGCACAGAATGAGAGGCCGCGTTCTTTTGTTAGCATGCAAATGTTTCAAAAGCAGAGTTGGAAAATAAGTTAAAACAAACAATATTTTGCAAGCAACATGTTTATATCATCATACTGTCTATTTTATTACACACATTCCCAAATGTACAACCTACAAATTAGTAACCTCTATAGTTGTGAGTTACGAAATTCAGAAAAACTCATCACTGTTCGGATTGTAATTAATTATTTCCTGAGGTTACATACAGTAGTAAGTTGTCTGGTAAATCAAAAAACATACATATGCATTAAAGAAAATAAGCATTTCTGTGCATCACTAAATGCAATGATAAAACAATTTTTCTAGTTGTTCCACTTACACATCAGTATAATGTTAGTCAGTGAAACTCAATGCTAAACTTAAATATTCAATACAATTTTACTTGTATAATACTTTTAACATTGGACACTTTTATAAAGCAGCTTTATATATACAATATATATATTCATACAGGATTAGTATTATTTGAGGACCTTGTGTTGTTGTTGTTAGTCTTTCAGCTGCTCCTGTTGAGGGGTTTTTAGTAATTACCACCCTACATCTGAATTTCGTGTGGTGCATTCGATCACAAACAACCTCCACAATTATTACAAATCACTAGAGGTCACCAGGTAATGCTAATTCCATGTGAATAGGACAAAAAAGAGAAATTGCATAACCAGGTAATGTATTATTGTTTAAATATGAAATGCATTTTGTTAATGTCGTCAGCTGTTCACTGAAAAACTGTACATGGCATTTGCATTCCTAATGATTTAATCAGTTGCAGTCCAACTGGTTTTCAAGTCTTTAGGCTGTTTGAATCGGGCCATCACAAGCTAATATCATGTTTATGAATCATTTCTGTCCAAAGGTAGCATAGATAAAAACTAAAGCACAACATAATGTGATCCCA
Organism: Clarias batrachus; assembly: GCA_003987875.1. Taxonomy (NCBI): domain Eukaryota; kingdom Metazoa; phylum Chordata; class Actinopteri; order Siluriformes; family Clariidae; genus Clarias; species Clarias batrachus. Next base: position 69,221 of record QMIH01001155.1, on the reverse strand, counting down.
AACTCCATATGTAAGACACATTAGCACTGCAAATGCACTGTGTTCACCCTAGGGGAATTTCATGAAAATGTTTTAATGTGTCTGATTTGAGGCTACGCTCAAGGCTATAAGTTAAGAAGAACCTTTAAGTGTAGAAGCTTAGGTTATGCTCTGGGCAAGTCAGTGTGAGCTGGATAATGCCGTTAGGAATAGTCACGATCAGACTGGTTTGACCAGAATAAATTAACCGACACTTTCACAAAGATCTAACCAACTGTAATTTACCATGTGACCAACCTCTTCAGAAATCTAACAGTTCTCAGAGGTTGTTACTGTATAGTTACTGATTACCTTATTATTTAAATAAAAATTATATAACACAATAACACAAAAAATGCAATATATCTGCCTACATTGTGCTTCGTGAACTCATTTAAGTTTTGGGTTCTTTATTTTCTTTAGACATAGAGAATGTAAGATAATCAGAGAATGAAATGTATACAGTATGATTTCCCATGTTTCTCCACATGGCCTCAGGTATCAAGCTATCACCAAGGTAAGGCCCTGTTTTTTACCACTTCATTGATTCTGTTTGTGCAATAATGTCACAATGGGCTTGTGAAGGGGTAGGATACATTAGGAAACACGTTAATAGTCAATTCTTAAAGTTAATACATTGAAAGCTAGAAAATGGGCAACTGTAAGGATCTGAGAGTTTTTGACAAGGGCCACATGATGATGTCTAGATGACTAGGTCAGTGGGTCTCCAAAAAGGCAGGTCTTGAGGGATGTTCCTGGCATGCAGTGGTTAGTACCTACCAAAAGTGATGCAACAAAGGACACATGGTGAACTGGCAACATTGTCATGGGTGCTCAGTAGTCCTTGGTGTGCATTGGGAGCTTGTCCAGTCCAGTCCCCACAGAAGAACTATTGTAGCACAAATTGCTCAAACATTAATGCTGGCTATGATATCAAAGTGTCAGAACACAATTGCTGCCTATGGGGCTGCATAACCACAGACCTAGCTTAAAGAGTCTAAAGTGGGCACATACGCAATAAAACTGAACCATGGAACCATGAATGAATGTGGCCTGGTCTGATAAATCCTGTTGTCTTTTACATCATGTGGATGGCAAAGTACATGTACATGGGGAAAGAGATGGCACCAGGATGAACAATTGAAAAAAATCCAAGGCAAGGCCAAGGCAGTGCGGTGTTGGGATCTGCTGCTAACATTTTTGTTCCAGATACCAAAGTATCTGGTAGGTCAGAGGTCTTGTGGAGTTCATGCCTTGACAGGTCAGAGTTGTTTTGGCAGCAGAAGGAGAAACCTACACAATACTGGACAGGTGGTTTTAATGTTATGGTTGATCAGACTATATACTGTATGGGTGAATAAGTTTCCAGTTCTGAACACTTAGCAAAATTCATCCCTAAACTCCAATAAATAAGCTTTTTACCCATCGAGATGACATATAAGAATATATACTGTAGAAGTTAGTTGAGTTGTTCTCTGATATCTCCCACAGCTCTCACGCTCTGACCATTATATTAGTGATACTTACAAAATACTGCAAACACACCTTATTAGCTGTAATTAAATCATACATTATTTCTAAATATCACCATCCATAGGAAGCCACTCTATTCTTAACATGCACGTGTGCATGAGTGTGTTTGTGTGTCAGCAGTAGAGTTCTCTATCGCTTCAGTTTCCGGCTAAGTCATCGACACCATCATATGACTCATCAGCCGTACTAATCTTACCTCACACACACACACACGCACGCACGCACACACACACACACACACACACACACACACACACACACACACACACACACACACACATTGATATCACCATTTAATCATGCTACATTTACAAATTTCAAATTCCACCTCAGCTGAGATAACAGCTGAGGAAAAAAAGCTGTTCAAGAATGAACATGAATGACTTGGAAAGGAACGGTATTGCCCAATTACTGCACTGATTGGTTCTTTTTATGAGTAATAATTCAATCATTTATTTTCCACTTTATTCAAGACAGGGACCCTGGAGCTGTGAAATTTGGGATGCCTCACACTCTGTGCTCCCTGGGTAGACATTGGATTAGGTGTGACCCTAACCAGTATAAACCAGCCACTGAAAAAAAAAAAGAAGAAGAAGACAACTAAGAAGAATGATGATAATGATGATGATGATGATGATTATTATTATTAATTTAATCATTTATCTTCCACTTTATTCAAGTCAGGCACTCTGTGAAATTACAAAGCTACCTTCTGTGCCAGTGTTGTGGAAAAAATAATCATTCATTCATACATCTTCAAATTTACGCTATCCCGCTTTGGGTTGCATTGTACCTGGAGGCTATTGTATGAATGCTAGGTTTTACGTGGGGTCTACGTCATAGATGGAATGCCAGTCCATTGGATTGTTGAAAATAATACATAGATTTAAACATTTTAGTGCAGGTGGGCACAATGGCTCAGAGGTTTCTTGCACCACCAGGGTTGTGGTTTCAAATCTTTGTGGGTTTCCTCTGGTTTCTGTCTACAGTACAGTCCAAAGACACCTGTTGTAGTCAGACTGGTGTTTCCAACTTTCCCATGATGTGTGAATGGGTGTATGCGTGTTCCCTGGGATGGGCTGGAACCCCATCCAGGCCCCCTGACCCTGCACAGGACAAGCATTACAGGAAATAAATGAATGAAAAGGTTAATGTGTTCAAATATTATCAGTGGTCACATCCAGTGATAAAAAAATACAGTGCAAAAAATAATTGTGCATATAAATTGAGTGAATGAATACAGAGTCTTCCCCTCCTCGCACAAAATTAAAACAAGCCCAAAATTATTTTTGGGCTTGTTTTAATTTTACTTTAGTTTAATTAACTCTGTATAATTTAGGATCTGCTGCTGGCACTAATGCAGAATATCTTGTGTGCCTGATTGGAGTTTTTTTATTTTTATTTTTTCAAACTCCTTAACAAAATCTCTTTGAATGAATTACTAAAACAGGAAGTGTTATACAACTCTAACATAGACAGATTGGCACTAAGCAATTAACTCTATGCAGCAGTTAGTAGGTGTAAACAATCTATAAAATGAAACAACCAATTGCATGTTAATATGTCAGCCTATGTATTAGTGTAACAATTGCAGACTAAAATAAAAGGTGTTTTAAACAACACGTATTATATACAAGTTATATATTTACAGTATTTGAGTAAGATTAGCTTTCCTAAATTGTCAAAGGTGTGAAATGGTGTCAGTCTTTGTGTGTATGATTCCCTGAAATGGCCAGCCTTGCCCCCATTGGCATCAGGAAGCCTTGGCTGCCTCTTGACCCTGCCTCCAGTTCAACCAGTCCAGTTCCTTTCTTGGATCACTTTTGGTATGCCCCTGACCACTGCAGCCTGGGATCATCCCACAAGTTTTGGAGTTGCTCTGACTCACTCTTCTAGCCATCACAATTTGGCATTTGTCAAAGTCACTCAAATCCTTATGCTTGCGTATTTTTTCTGCTTCCAACACATCAACTTCAGGAAAAAGGTTCATTTGCTGCCTAATATATTTCACTCACTTCCAGCCTCCATTGTAACAAGATATTGAAAATGTAGCTACTGTGAGAAGGGCCAAATTGTAATGACGAGACAACTGGGTCAGACACTGCAGATCTTGCAGGATGTTCCCAGGCTGACATACCTAAAGTGATCCAATGAAATAAAACGGGTGAACTGACAAAAGGGTCATAGCTTATTGATGCACTTGGAGAATAAAGGCTAGCCCGTGTACTCTGAAGGTTAATGCACATTTAAATTATAAAGGTGTTAGAACAAATGGTGGAATCCAGTCATAATTTTATTGCTTTTTTGTTTGAAGTTGTTTGCTTGTTTTTGGGGATAATATGCGTAAACGAAGAAAGTACATGCTATAATTTATAGTTTTGATAAATATATCAGATCATTTATCACTCTCATCAGTAATGTAGGAGCACATTGGAATTGTGTTACCACGTGTCGTGTGCAGCGTCATCAGATTTACATATAGGCTGATGCTGCCCCCTTGTGGACAGAAAAGTAGATTGCATGTCTTTATACTTAAAGTATACTTTCTCTCTCTCTCTCTGTCTCTCTCTCTGTCTGTCTGTCTGTCTGTCTGAAAGCGCAACGAACTTTTACACTTGGACTGAGTAAACACTGGGTGGAGTTGGTTTGCCCGTGTTCCTTCCAGCGTCATCTTCGCTAGTGATTACAGCAGTGGTTGGTTTCTCGGGGACGCGTCCTGTCTATTTAATCTTCTGTGCAGAGGTAAGATTAAACTACTTTTAAATAGTTCTTGTGAAGTTAGTTTTACACAATCCCTCTTTTTGAGTACCGTGTCAATGAATTAAAGTGAAACTAAGAGCGGTTTAAACAAGAAACATATGAAGCAACTGAAACTCGATCATTAGCAAACAACAAATCATAGCAACCATTTAATACTGCTAATAATGTAACATCACAGACGGTGTTGCTTTCATTATTTATTTCATTACTTATTTATTTATTTTTGAGGAAATAACACAACAGAAAAAAAGCAATCTTAAACACTTACCAATACTGTACATTTTGTCAAGAAACAGAATATGATACAATGTCTGAACAACCAGCTTAGCCTGTGCTTTGGCAGCCGCTCACTGTAGCTGGATTTCTCAGCAAGGATTCCTACAGAATTTGGGCACAATCTTATTAACCATCCTGCATAGAAATAAAAAACTTAGATGGAAAGCACCTCACAATACGAGGGTTATCACAAAAACTTCAGAGATTAGCACTGTTTACAAGCTTCTTTTTTTTTCGCCGCGTGTCATTCCTCAGATGGTTTAAAACCTGGCAGTTGAATTCGCTATTGATGGTCTGACCACTGGGCACGAATTCTCAATGTGAATTTCGAAAAAGACGATGAGCATGCAAATACTTGGTTGAGCTGTGGACCTGCCTCTGCTGGAGATGTTGGGCTCTTCCACTGTGAAGATTGTTGCTTCATCTCAGGGTCRTACCCATACACCCAAGTTTGATCACAGGTAATGTCCTGGGCATGAAAGACAGGTCATCCACGGTACGCTGACCGCTGAGTTCTTTGCCAGATTTCGAACCGATGTACCTTCGAACCAGGCAGCAACACGTTACGTGTTGAAATCACATGTGAGGATTGCCTGGACTGTTCCGTATGACAGTCAATGGCAGGATTGTTCTCCGACGTTCATGATACACAAGTTGCCGATTGGTTTCAACGTTTTCTTTTCTTTTCGACGGTTTGCTGAAGGTCTTCCTGATCTCTCGTTGCGTTCTTCCGCTCTTGAAGCACTCGTGCCACTTAAAATACATTGAACGACTAATTGTAGCATTGCCGTAAACTTGCTGAATTATGTCAAATGTCTCTGTGGCAGATTTACACAGTTTTATGCAGAATTTTACGTTTGCTCTTTGTTCTAACCTGCTGGATATGGTGATACAGCAGATGTGGTCAGAAAAGCACCAGTTGCACAGCTGTACATTTACACAGGAGGATGTATTTTGGCACACTGTCTTATGAAGGCCGGTGCTTCCTGTGACTGTACGTGCAGCCTTGTGCTGTCATCTTTTGGCGTGTTACAAAACTAGCCTTAATACAAATCTTTTTAAGCCCCTCGTAAATATGATATTCTTTGTTAATCATACAGCCTCCTGGCCCCTTGGGTACTCTCTCTATGGACCTAAGGGTGCTGGAAAAAAGGTGGTCCTCTCAAGAAAAGGGAGTTTGACTGTCAGATACTACGTCATGGTAAATTTCTAGGTGACTTGTGATTGAATAATTATTTACTTGCTATAATTACAGCAACATGCTTTCTTTCTAAAAGGAGAGATTAGTCCATTTATGAACCTTAATCCTGCTTAGTGTTCAGTTCAGAAGTTCTGAGTAGACGATTTGGTCTTAATTTGTACAATTTGTACCTTGAGTTTACTCATCTTCTCGATTAAATTCCTCTTTTTGTCAGCCCTGCATGTATGTCTCAACTTACTTCCCTAAGAACATTTGGGGCCTAAAGGCCTAACCTTCCACTCCTTGTTGATTTGTTTGAGATACTTTTGATATATTCAGATATTTATCAAAATTGGTATTTTTATATATCTGAATATATCAAATATATAATTAGAGAGATAATTATATTAAAGATATAATTGGTTTGATTAACGTACTTGTGGTTAATGATACAGTATATACTTGAGGTCCAAAACTATAAAGTAAAATTATTTCAGTTTTTAATTGTTCTTTTCTTGATATAATGGTAATCCAAAATCCAATTTATATACCCTGAAACCTACACTGCAAAACTAAGTCAAAAGTCAAACCGAGACTGAAATTTCACAAAATTTCTTGTGAATAAAGGCCAGTGTTTCAGAGATGAAGCAGGCAGTACAGTCATGGCTGCAGCATACTGAGAAAACTTTTAAACTTGACGGTATCCAAGCACTACTGAAACACTGGGATTAGTGTAGCAAAAGATTATATAGAGAAAAAAAGATCATTCTAATTGTATTCTGTTATTCTGCACAACCAAAAGTCCTGGTTAGACATGAACGCCCTTCGTAATTTAAATTAAGCCGTACAACCCCTTCATATATGTTTTATCCGCTTTAGAACTTTAAGATTTCAGATTTATCATAGAAAGTTATTTATTCATCTTTACTCACTGCGTTAATCCAGAGCACTGCGTTAATCGAGGAACACTGTGTATGAGAAGGAGATGGAACAACAATCCATCACAGGGCACCATGCACAAAAATATTTACACATTAATTCACACCTGGCAACAATTTAGTGCTACTTGCTATCATCTTTTTGAGAGATGGGTAAAAACCCACACAAATACGAAGAAAATGTACAGAAACTTCACAAAAACAGTAATGTAAACTTATGATTGAACCAGGTTCTGTGAGGCAGCAACTGTGCCACCCTTCTACACTATGTTTGGAGATGCTGAACATCTCTACACTTTAAAATTTGTAGAAATGGTTATTTAGATTACTTTAATTTGATAATTTAGCTTGCATGGCTGCTAAAAAAAGGTTCTTAGTTCTCTCTCTCTCTGATTATTACATGACATGGAGAAGTGTTGATTATGGAAATATGACGATCACAGTAACTAATGCTACCATTTTTTATGAAGATAACACAGTTCAGTTAAATATGTATATTTTGGTTAATTTTTTTTTTTTATTCCACAGAAGGTTTTATCCATTGAACGTTACCATGGCATCGCAGCTTGGAATAAGTGACACAGAAATTAATGAGATGAACAGCATCTTGCACTCCCCCGTGGTCACGGAAGTTGTGGCACAAGTCGAAGGCATGCTTGAACAGATAAAATCTGTGACTCTGAACATTGCCATTACAGGAGAATCAGGTGCAGGCAAATCTTCTTTCATTAATGCATTTCGTGGGGTTACTGATGATGAGCCTGAAGCCGCAGAGTCAGGTGTAACAGAAACCACTCAGAAAGCCTTACCATACTCGCACCCCACTGCTAAAAATGTCTTGCTCTGGGACCTTCCAGGGATTGGGACTCCTTCTTTCCAGCCTAGAACCTACCTGGAGGATGTTGGCCTCTTAAATTATGACTTCTTCATCATTGTCACATCTGACCGGTTTCAGGAGTACCATTCTGATCTGGCTAAATATATAATGCAGGCTCAGAAGAAGTTTTATTTTGTCAGGAACAAAGTGGATAGAGATTTGGAGGCAAATGCTAGGCGCAGGAGTCGAAGAGGTTTGTCAGATGATGCTGTCTTGGACGTCCTCCGTGAAGACTGCAAAAAGAATCTTAGAAGTGGTCAGGTGGAACACCCACAGATTTTCCTGCTATCCTGCTTTCACCCACAACGCTATGACTTTCCTGCACTACAGATTACCTTGCTAGAGGAGCTGGAAGGACACAAGAGACATGCCCTGCTCTTGTCACTACCTGTCCTCAGTTCATCATTAATACAAAGCAAACGGAACGCACTAGATCAGGATGTGTGGAAGAAAGCATTCGTGGCATCCTTAAGAGGTGTTACAAGGCGAGCCATTGTTCCCAAACTGATGGAGATTTTAAAATATTATCAGCAAACATTCTGTCTAGATGGAAAATCTCTTCATCGATTAGCTAATATGACAAGTGTATCATTTGAGGTACAGTGTACTGCATTTTTTGTATTATTATTTACACCATAATTATTGTCACCCCTGGTTAGAATGTGTTCTTTTGCTTCTGTTGTCCTAAATAACATAGGACCACAATTGAAAAAAAGAGGAAATTCCAACCTTTAATTCAAGTGCATTTATTCAGTGGAAAAAAATATCCCACATTAAGAAATAATTCTTTTACATGAAATCATGGGTGCCACAATTATTAGCACCCCTAATGTTTAATACTTTGTACAACCCCTTTTGCCAACAAAACAGCACCTAATCTTCTCCTATAATGTTTCACAAGATTAGAGAACACAGAAAGAGGGATCTTCGACCATTCCTCTTTGCACAATGTCTCTAAATCATCCAGTGACCTGAGTCCTCTCCTCTGCACTCTCCTCTTCATCACTCTCCACAGGTTTTCAATGGGGTTGAGGTCTGGGGATTGAGATGGCCATGGGAGGAGCTTGATTCTGTGTTTGGTGAACCATTTCTGTGTAGATTTGGCGACATATTTTGGGTCATTATCTTCTTGAAAGACCCAGTGACGAGCAATCTTCAGCTTTCTGGTGGAGGCCACCAGATTTTGCTTTAAAATGTCCTGGTATTTCAAAGCATTCATGATGCCATGCACCCTAACAAGGTTCCCAGGGCCTCTGGAAGAGAAAGTACTGCCCAGTACTGCTTAGCAAACTCCAAACGTTTGCATTTATGATTGTGACTGAGAAAAGGTTTTTTTCCTTGCATGCCTCCCAAAGAGCTTGTTGGCATGTAGATAGCGTCTGATGGTTGTTTTGGAGACTTTGTGACTACAAGATGCTATCATTTGTTGCAATTCTTTAACAGTGAGCTTTGGAGAATTTTTTTTCTCTTACCATCCTCCTCACTGTGCGTGGAGGCAAAATAAACTTTAAAAAAAATTAAACAGGCTTGTTTACTACTGTTCCAGTTTTTTTTTAACTTCTTAATGATTCTTCTCACAATAGATCTGGGCAGGTGCAGGCAGGTGGCTATTGCCTGACTTTTGAAGGTTGACACACATCTGCCTTACTTGAATGGTGTGCTCCTTTGTCTTTCCCATGTTGAAGAGTGGATAAGAGAAATGGCCTCTGTGTCACGTCATATTTATAGCAGGAAGTGATAAATTACTAATTAAATGTTCCTAGATACTCTGATCAACTTTATAAACTACTGTAGAAATGACAGAAATACTTCAATTACATTTATTTTCTAGGAATTGTTAGGGGTGCCAATAATTGTGGAACAGGTAATTTCATGAAAAATAATTATTTGTTAGTCAGGGATTTTTATTAACCCTTAAAATTCACTTTATATTCACATTATATTTTTCTACAATTTTTAGTGTGACAATATGCTTCAGCAATAAAAAACTTTAGTTTAAGTTAAATTTTATTAATTTATTTTAAGCTTTTAACACATCTTAACCAGGGGTGCCAATAATTATGGAGGGCACTGTATATTATCTTTAAGTAAGAGGTAATTATAAGAAGCATTACAGTGGTGCACTGGATACGCTGTCTGTAGAGAGTTCTCTGTTCCAGTCCCTGGTTTTGTCTAACTCACAGTAAAATGTCAGTAGTTGCTGGTTGCTGTAAACTGGGCCAAGTGTAAATGAGTTTGCGAATGTGTTTGTGTTGTGATGCTTTGTGACAGACTGGCACAGGATTAGTTCAGGATCTCAATCTTATAGAACATTTACGGGCGGCAGTGAAAAAGCGAGTGCGAGCAAAAGGCCTACAAACCTGACCCAAACCTGTCAAGAGGAGTGGGCCAAAATTCTGGCAAACTATTGTAGAAAACTTGTGGAAGGATACAAATAAAAATTTACATACACTTTCTTAGTATTTCATAGAATTGCCCTGAGACTGTTTCCCTTAAACCAAATGTTTCAAAGCAATTCTAGTAATATTAAGGAAGTACTAACTAATATTAAGGAAGTACTAATTTTTGAGTGATGAAAGTAATAATAAAAAGATTCCATAAAATTGTCCCTCGCTCGATTCTGACATTTAACAAATGCACAAAATATGTTGATATTTATTAATCTAAAACAGAAAACATTTACCATGATTTAATGTTTGACAGTAAAGAAAAAAAGGTTTTTGTGTTTTTTTCTGAATTGTATGTAAATATTTAGTTTCAACTGTACCTTAAGACTACTTATTGGTCAATTGAATTAAATTGAATAAAATTTTATTTATTTAGTACTTTTTTTGGGGAGTTATTGTCGCAAAGCAACTTTACAGGATTATAAGGACAATTAGGGAAATAAGTATGAAATTAGGGAAATTCATATAAAATTAGAGAAATTCATATGAAAGTAGTTACTTTCAATATTACCCACATACTTCTCGTTTAAAAATGATGATAATGCTTCATGAATTCTGACAATGTCATATCATGTGATTTTCTGCAGGAGCTTCAGGGTGAGGTAACCTCCTCCTTTGGCAGAGAGCTATCTGCACAGGCAGTGGAAGACTTGCTAAGCCAAGTAGCTTCAGGACATCAACTCGTGGCTAATCAACTGGAGAACAAGTTCCCAATTCTGGGCTCTGTCATTGCTGGTGGGATTTCCTTTGTGGCCTCCTACTTCCTGCTGAAATCGGCCATTAAGGATTTGAGTGAAGATGGAGAAAGAGTAATACAAAAAGTCCTCTTTTGCTCTAAAAACACAAGTTAACCCAAATATGTGGATATTTTTTATTATATATTTGTTTAAATTATGCCCAATTCCATGTGGTTATTTCATGGCATTGATATTTTCAATATTGTTCTATTGTATAAAAGATAATAAGAATAAAGAATAACCCTTGAAATGTGTATAAACTTTTTATTGTGACTGTATGTATTGTTCGTAATTGTATTTTCATTGTAAAATCGATCTGATATCTAATATTACTTCCTCTTTCCAAATTTTGTTTTTCGACATAAATTTCTTTGTGTTAAAGTCATGTGTAAAATGTGCTTTAAAAAAAGGTGGTTGTGGTGGAATGGGGTATAATTTCTTGTGCGTATGAAATTAAAGAAATTAAAAGGTTGCTAGCCAGTGAAGATCTTTCAACTGTTCACAAGAAAAGTTGTGAGATCTCCCTGTTAATGAAACCCCAAATTTTAAAGCTTATGACTATTTCAAACATTTTGATTTTAAAAAGATGAATGGAAAGAGTAGTAGCATATACTGTACATGTGTGGGCTACTTGCTTTAGGTGCTAACACTTATTTCTGCTTTCTAATTGTACAGTTCCTGAGCTTCCAGTAGCACTGTTTAAATTCGTCTCACCACAAATTACACAACACAAAGCCTTATTATTTTCCATTAACATCATGTAACAACACAAAGTGCAATGCATTATTGCAACTATTGCATCAAGTGTTATGCATGCAACCGTGAACTATGATTTTAAACTGTTTCTGAAATGGCAGCATTAGATAATCAGTTAGGGTTGCTTATTTATATTTATTGAGATCTCATGCATTTTCAATTATTTTTCACATATTTTAGAATGGATTATGATTACAATCTCTAGGTTATGGAACCTGAATGGATTTTGATTACAGTCTTTAGGTTATGGATTTTATCCAGAGTTGTGTAGATTTTTCAATATTTTTCCCAAAGTTCTGTACCCCTGGTTAATCCATTCATCCATTCATCTGTCCATGGAGATTCTATGAACCTGGAACACACCAGGGATGTAATGTTTTTTTTATCAACCTGACTTTTGGTGGCTACAGTCAAGCCAAACAAAAAGCATGGGGGAAAAAAAGATTCTTCATCTCTGGAACATACAAGGACGAAGAACATAACCTGAAAAATTGTGAGTCTCTCTCTCTCTCTCTAATCCAAACCACACACGCAAAAGTCAGTCCCTCTCTTTGCTCTAACCTTTGGTTCAGGAGCAATAACAGTTTACATATCCAATAACCCACATTGTTACACTACCGCATACTGAAGTATTTGACTCCGAAGACAAAGTCTCTAAATCTCAAAAAAAGTTCTCCTGTCTGTTTGGTTTACCAGGTATCCTTGTATCTTGACAGTTTATGGGCGCCGCTTTCTTAGCCACTTGATCTTATTCCCCCTCCAAACGGAAATTCCGGTCATGCTTTTAGCTGCTTTAGCCTCCCGCCGCAAGCTACAGTATATCGGCTCCGCACAGTACACTGGACCTTGACTTTACTTCTGACACCAGTTATAACCCTCACCGCTATCGGAAACACACCAGGAGTATAACAATATTTGCTTCTGTCGTAAAAAAAATGTAAGTAAACACGCACAGTCTCAGACTTGGAGCAATCATAGGCTAACATATCTTTATTTAAAATGCATTTGTGGTCAATCCTTCAGCGCGAAGTCAAAGACACACTACGTGGCTTGAGTGTATACTGTATACCGGTGCCTTTGCTTTAAGCATGACTGTATGGCGAAGACTAATAACTAGACTGATTCCCTAGTACAGTTGGTAAATCGACATTCGAATCCGTAAATCGAATTTAATCTGTGCAGGGTTATAGTGAACTCAACTCAACACCGTCAACCTTGGAAATTATATAACAGCAAATCAAACACCACGTTATCAAAAGTAACTTGTCACAACTCTTTTCTTAGTTATATCACTTACAAATTTTTTTTTTGTAAAAGTACAATTCAGTTGGAATGCAGTACAATGCAGCTGCATTGCAATATGATTCTGTAATGTTGTCCATTACTAAAAAAAAAATAACTGCATTTCCTGGGATAAAAAATGTAGACAAAGGTAATTGTGTGTCTTCATCACCACTCCCACAATAGTAGCATAGGTTGCTGAGATCTTCTGTAAACACAAAAATAAATGCATTCTACATACTATTTCTACCAACTATTTTAAAAGATAGATTCTTTCCACTGTAGGTTATTTTTACTTAATGTTTAACAATTTAGCCCAAGTGAGATTAGCCCTAGTACTGAAGAAACAGATACTGTATGTTTTAAGTCATTGCTATATTAAATATATACTGCATATACTAAATATTGCAACTGTACGGACCTCTAGAGGAAGTTCATTCCACCACATTCACCACTAAAAAAATTGATGTAACTGATTACCTCAATTTTTTTGAGTTTTGCCAACTTTTTCGGGTTTACATTGTATGAGAGTCAAAATAAGAAAAAAAAATCCAGAAAATCAGATTGTAGGATTTTTTATTAAATAATTGGTATATTCCTTAGTAAAATAAGTATTTGGTCACCTACAAACAAGCAAGATTTCTGGCTCTCACAGACCTGTAAGTTCTTCTTTAAGAGGCTCCCTTGTCCTCCACTCGTTACCTGTACAGTATAAATGGCATGTGTTTGAACTTGTTATCAGTATAAAAGACACCTGTCCACAACCTCAAACAGTCACACTCCATACTCCATATATGGCCAAGACCAAAGAGCGGTCAAAGGACATCAGAAACAAAATTGTAGACCTGCACCAGGCTGGGAAGACTGAATCTGCAATAGGTAAGCAGCTTGGTGTGAAGAAATCAACTGTGGGAGCAATTATTTGAAAATGGAATACATACAAGACCACTGATAATCTCCCTCCATCTGGGGCGCCACTCCAGATCTCACCTTGTGGGGTCAAAATGATCACAAGAACTGTGAGCAAAAACCCCAGAACCACACGGGGGGACCTAGTGAATGACCTGCAGAGAGCTGGGACCAAAGTAACAAAGGCTACCAGCAGTAACACACTGCGCCGCCAGTACGCAGTACATGTCCAGGCCCGTCAGAAGTTTGCTAGAGAGCATTTGGATGATCCAGAAGAGGATTGGGAGAATGCCATATGATCAGATGAAACCAAAATAGAACTTTTTGGTAAAAACTCAACTTGTCATGTTTGGAGGAGAAAGAATGCTGAGTTGCATCCAAAGAGCACCATGCCTACTGTGAAGCATGGGGGTAGAAAAATCATGCTTTGGTGCTGTGCAAAGAGACCAGGACGACTGATCCGTGTAAAGCAGGGGTCTCAAACTCAGTTCCTGGAGGGTCGCAGCCCTACAGAGTTTTGTTCCAACCATAATTAAAAACACCTGATCCAACTAAACAAGTCATTAAGGCTTATTTGAAAACTACATGGTATGTAAGTTGGAGCAGGGTTAGAACAAAACTCTGTAGGGCTCCGGCCCTCCAGGAACTGAGTTTGAGACCCCTGGTGTAAAGGAAAGAATGAATGGGGCCATGTACTGTGAGATTTTGAGTGAAGATGAAATTTAGTTGGGTGTTTTAGCATGACAATGATCCCAAACACACCGCCCGGGCAACGAAGGAGTGGCTTCGTAAGAAGCATTTCAAGGTCCTGGAGTGGCCTAGCAGATCTGGTATCCAAATCTCAATCCCATAGAAAATCTTTGGAGGGAGTTGAAAGTCCGTGTTGCCCAGCAACAGCCCCAAAACATCCCTGCTCTAAAGGAGACCTGCATGGAGAAATGGGCCAAAATACCAGCAACAGTGTGTGAAAACCTTGTGAAGACTTACAGAAAACGTTTGACCTCTGTCATTGCCAACAAAGGGTATATAACAAAATATTGAGATGAAATTTTGTTATTGACCAGTTATTTTCCACCATAATTTGCAAATAAATTCTTTAAAAATCCCACAATGTGATTTTCTGGATTTTTTATTTTATTTTGTCTCTCATAGTTGTGTTATACCTATGACGAAAATTACAGACCTCTCTTATCTTTTTAAGTGGGAGAACTTGCACAGTTGGTGGCTGACTAAATACTTTTTTGCCCCACTGTACTGTATATGTGCCTCAGTATATGGCCACCTATACTGCTGCTGTCATATCAATATGCCATATTTTTCCATTTGCAAAGTTATGGCATATTGAAAGTCCACTTTCATATAATGTATACAGTTTAAATATTAAATATTAACAGATACAGAAGTTTCAGCTGTTATGCAACTGAGCAGAGAGTTTGTATGTGTGTGTGTGCTATATGAAGCTGAAAAGCCACATATAGTTATTCTGTTATTCTGATTCTGATAAATACACAACTAGTGCACGAATAAAAATGATTAGACCTACCAAACTTGTTTTAGGCTTAATTTCCAAAACAATCCCAAAAATTGCTATACTGTTGTAATATCTTTCACTCTTTTCGCAAGCTTAGATTTTGGAGTGTAACTGTAGGGATTTGCCACAACAACATTTGGTGAGCTCTGGAACTAAGGAGAACACAATCAGTGTTCCTATTGATTTCAGAGTTCTTCAACTCCAATCTTGGCAAACAGTGGTGGAACAGTCCCTTAGGTCCAGTGAAGGGGAATTTTATTGCTTCCAACTTTCCAAGCATCCAACATTTTGGAGAAAAACACATGTGGAAGTAATGGTCAAGTGTACACAAACCTTTGGCCATGTTATGTATGTCGGTGTGCATGTGTGAATACTTATTTACATGTGTTTTTTTATGTTTTTTTTTTTTTTTTTAAAGATGGATGAATATGACATTATCGATGATGCTGAAATTGAAGAAATTAAAAGGTCACTAGCCAATGAGGATCTGCCATCAGCTGTTGACAAGATTAAGGATTACTTTGCACAACTAGACCTTGTGGAACTGAACATTGCTATAACAGGAGAGTCTGGATCTGGAAAGTCCACATTTATCAATGCCTTCAGGGGTCTAGGGGATGAAGATGATGACTCTGCAGAAACTGGTGTTGTAGAGACCACTACAGAGCCTACCACTTACCCTCATCCAAAATTCCCAAATGTCAAATTGTGGGATCTTCCTGGCATTGGAACCCCCAGATTCAAAGCTGATGAGTATCTCAAACAGGTTCAATTTGAACGATATGATTTTTTCATCATTATTGCATCAGATCGCTTCAGAGAATGCCACTCTAATCTGGCAGCAGAGATACTGCAAGTAAAAAAGAAGTTTTATTTTGTTCGCTCAAAGATTGACAGCAACATTGAAGCTGAAAAAAGAAAGAAGACATTTAACAGAGAAAAGACACTGGATACAATCAGAAACAACTGCATTAAAGGTTTCCTTTTAACTAAGTTATCGCTATTCCATAAAGTTATTACACATGGTGTACATTTGATTTTGGAATAAGTTAATACGTTTATACAAGATTAATAATGAAATGTTTGTACATTATTCTAAGGATTTAGATATAGGCTATAGTGGAGAAAGACCCTTTTAAGAAAATGTTTTAAAAAGATATTTGCAATTTTTTTCAGGTCTAGAAGAGATTGGTCTAAAGTCGCCTGCCGTCTTCCTGATCTCTTGTTTTGAACTCGGTCTGTATGATTTTTCTCGTCTTGAGCAAACCATGGAGAGGGAACTTCCCCAGCACAAGAGAGATGTACTGATGCTTGCACTTCCAAACATCACTCTGGAGATCAATGAGAGGAAAAAAAAGGCACTGCAGGACAACATATGGAGGTTGGCACTGCTCTCTGCCTCAGTTGCAGCTGTGCCAATACCTGTTTTAAACGCAGCTGCATCAATCAGTGTAGATGTGACCATCTTGGTGTCAGAGATAATGAAATATTACAATGCCTTCGGTTTGGACCCACATTCTTTAAATAAACTTTCTGAGAAATCAGGGAAATCTGTAGATGAGCTAAAAGCTGTGATGAAATCTCCTCTGAATGAAGAAATAACCAAAGATGTGGTTATTAAGTTGCTGACAAATTCTAGTCTTTTCGCTGTAGAATCAGCTGCAGAGTACTGGCTGGGACTCATCCCTATTTTGGGATCTCTGACAGCTGGGCCACTGTCCTTTGCTACTATTTACTTCATACTTCAGAACTGTCTTAATGAACTCGCTGAAGATGCCCGAAATGTGCTCATAGTTGCTTTACAAACATCTGTTTGAAAACATAAATGCACTATTAAATACACCCCCCGCCCCCCGCCCCCCGCCATTTTTATAAAATTAAAATATCCCACCATACCCCTGCTACCAGCAACACCAAGCCTTTAGTCTTGTTTCTATTTTAATCTATGAGTTCACATGAAAGTTTAGATCTGTTTGTAACCTCATACACTGTAGTCATGTTCATAGTTATGCATAGTTCATAGTTATATGTTTATAAGTATAGCCTTATTCCAAAATGGATTCAATTCATTATTTTCCTCAAAATTCTACAAACAATACCCCATAAAGACAATGTGAAAGAAGTTTGTTTGATATCTTTGCAAATGTATTAAAAATGAACTTTATTTGTTTAAAGCATGTATTTACAGCACTGTCTCTGCTATTTTAATGACTTAGGGCGAGGTGAACTAATTAGATTGGTTTCCTAACCACATACAGTATTTCAGTGTGTTCACTTTCTTGATTTGTGAAACTCCAAGGGAAATAGGATGGTGGCCTAGAAGCAGAGACTTACAATAAGGGACTTAAGGTTTGGACAACTCTACAAGATTGCAAACGAGGACCAAATACAACACTCTGTACATGACATTTGATCAACATAAGGTTATGGACTTACACAGGAAAATTATTTAAAATTCTCCCTGGATTTCTTATCAAAATGTGAGTTCATGTGATTTTTGGCTGTGGTGGTGCTTTCAACTATAGTTTTAAAGCAACTGCCTGTGCAAGAGTGCTTTGCTTTAACATCCAACAGTAATGGAAAAAATGATCAGTGGTCTGATCTGTTGTTTAGATAACTACTATCTGTAAACAAAAGTGGGAAGCTACAGTATGACCTTCTACTCATTTAAAATTGCAGGTTGGTTTATGAGCATCACTTAGTTGGGAGTTGCAGAAGAAGCAGCCTTTAATTGCCGCACATAGTTTACACCACAGTGGAATTCTCTTTTTCACATTTAACAACTTTATCAAGGCTGGGGACAGAGCACAGAAGACAGCCATGATGCATTACCCCTCGGTTAGGGGCCCAACAGGGACAGCTTAGTGGTACTGGGGCTTGAACCCACAGCTTTCTGCTCAGTAACACAGAACCTTATACTGTACATTTAAGGCCCCACTGCACCTCTTCCTTAGAGCTGACAACAATGAAACAGCTTATATCATGATTGCATTATCAGCATATTTTATAATTCTGTTTGTATTATGGGCAGAAATATAGTCACCTGTGCATTGTATTCAGGCATATTTAAGCAAATAATATGAAAAGTAACCCGTGGCCTGATCTGTTGGACAGATACTGTAACTAGGTAACCCTAAGAAGAAAGAATATGGATGAGCAATGGACTTTTTATGGATGAGAGATTTGACTCAGCTAAACTCATGTGAAGTCTGCTTTGCTCACATTGTCCAATTTGCTGCACTTTCACTGCAGTACAGCACTTCTCAGGGATACATACTATGGTCTTTATTCCCATTATGTAAAGCTATTATTATAAGCACAAATTCATGTACTGTACCATGAGTGTTATGGTGCGTAAAACAAGGAGATATTTTATCACTGTGTTTGTTTCGTGGACAAATTTCCAGCATTTCCAACATTTTTCTAGCTTAACATTTCTAGCATCTAGTATCAAGTTATTGTGAGTAAACCCCTTAAGGAGCTATATAGAACTGTTTGCCGAAAATATTGTGCATTTTTTTAAATTTCCAAGAGAGAGAGACTGTGTTAACATCTTTTCAATAAAGAAAAAATCACCAAAAACTGTTATTTATCAAGAGGTGCCTAAACTTTTGCAGAAGACTGTATTTAAATGTATTTTTATATGTTTATCATTTTCCTTAACTTAAATGTTTCCTGTGTAAATGCCCTGCATAGCGTCTATGGAAGTGGTCTATGGACAAGAGAACAAACAATTCAGACGAAAAGACTCGAGAGGTAACTACTCATTTGTTTCCTGTACATAACCTATAGTAAGGCGGTTTTACGTTGTTCTGCGCATGCTACTCATTCTTCTGAGTCTCGTTAAAGACTTGTTCAAAAAGAATGAATCGTTCATGAACGACCCATCAATACAAAGTTGCTTTAGAAACTTCAATATGAAAACTATGCACCATTCATCCTCCCTTGTAATTTTTTATAGTTATGAAGTAAATGCCATGTAATGATTAATCAATAATTGATTTAATTTTTATGATTAAACTTCCCCAAGTGTTTAAGTGATCTCAGATCACGGTCATTTATGATTTTATTTCCCAACCATATTTATTAATACTGTGTTGGATAGTTTTTAATTCAATTCCAGGTAAGTTAACATTTTCTTTATTTGATGCAGGACAATAATTTGACCGTTCTGAAACATTTTTTTGTTTTTTTCTTTTCTTTTTGGACATGCATTGGTTTCTTTTTTTTTTTTTTTAAATGATTGATGAATAATACTCTTGGTATAATACTCTTGGTCTAAATAAGTAAATAAAAGTAAATAATTATCCTGGGTAGAGAAGACTAGAGAAACAAGGACAACCTGTTAAATCATTGTTACCACAAGAGCAAAATTGTCTACATGTGACTAATAAAAATTTTACATCAGGCTAAAAGTCATCCAGCTAAATGGCGATGGTTGTGTAACAGATATTCCCCCCACTCTGGCTTTCCTAGATGTAACACATTATTGGCACAGGTTTTATGCCAGATACCAAACCGAGTTACTTGCAATCCGAATTTCCACTGTATTCAAATACTAATATGTATCTGTCTTGATTTAGACAACAGTTTAAATTTTAGTTTGCGGGTTTGTAAGACAACATAACGTTTTGTTGAACACAAATAAACTATAGTACTGTTTTTTTGTTGTAACCTTGTGCAAATTAAATCTGTTTAATTCATGAATAAATTCTGCCTCATAATTACTGATGTAATGTGTTTCAAAAACATATAGTGTAGAAAATGCATTCAGTATTTGTAAATTATCCTAAACACCTTTAATATATTGGTATCACATTTGCAATGCAGTATTGTAGAAGATGTGTGTACTATATTATATAATAAAGTATATTTGTATTAACCACAAAGTGTACTTTTTAGTATTTGTAATAAGAATATACTCATAGTATGTTAATCATGTATTTGTAACACAGGAACAATTGCTGTAATGTATTTATAATAAATTAAATATATACTTAAAGTTCATTAATTACTGTCAGTTACGTTCCTTAGTACACATACAGCCATATACTTTAAGTGTACTAAGTATACTTAGCACACAAAATATACTTAATACACTTAGAATTGTGCTTTTACACAATTTAATTACAACTTAAATCCACTTAGAACAAAATTAGTTGTTCCAAAATAGCAAACTTCAAGTATACTAGTCATTAGTCTGGAGCAAGTACACTAAAGTATTCTTTGGCATGCTAGGATTTAATATATTTAGCATACTTTTTATGTGTTTTTTTCTGTTTCTATGTACAGTCGTGGCCAAAGGTTTTGAGAATTACATAAATATTGGAAATTGGAAAAGTTGATACTTAAGTTTTTATAATAGCAATTTGCATATACTCCAGAATGTTATCAAGAGTGATCAGATGAATTGCATAGTCCTTCTTTGCCATAAAAATTAACTTAATCCCGAAAAAAACTTCCCACTGCATTGCTGGGGACCTGCTGAGATCATTTCAGTAATCGTCTTGTTAACTTGGGTGAGAATGTTGACGAGCACAAGGCTAGAGATCATTATGTCAGGCTGATTGGGTTAGAATGGCAGACTTGACATGTTAAAAGGAGGGTGATGCTTGAAATCATTGTTAACCATGGTGACCTGCAAAGAAATGCGTGTAGCCATCATTGCGTTGCATMAAAATGGCTTCACAGGCAAGGATATTGTGGCTACGAAGATTGCACCTAAATCAACAATTTATAGGATCATCAAGAACTTCAAGGAAAGAGGTTCAATTCTTGTTAAGAAGGCTTCAGTGCGTGCAAGAAAGTCCAGCAAGCGCCAGGATCGTCTCCTAAAGAGGATTCAGCTGCGGGATCGGAGTGCCACCAGTGCAGAGCTTGCTCAGGAATGGCAGCAGGCAGGTGTCATGTAAATGTCATGTAATTGTCGATAAAAGCCTTTGAAACGTATGAAGTGCTTGTAATTATATTTCAGTACATCACAGAAACAACTGAAACAACGATCTAAAAGCAGTTTAGCAGCAAACTTTGTGAAAACTAATATTTGTGTCATTCTTAAAACTTTTGGCCACGACTGTAGGTTATTACAGTAATGCTGTGTACATAAAAGGTGAGGTTCAGTTCCACCCATGTACTGTAAACTGAAAGCAAACTTATTTTTAGGTTAAATATATTATTACAATTGAACTCTTTTGGTAAGGGTGGACATGCATGGAAATCTGGATTTGAAAATTTATCAAAAGAAATGGAGGAGGGGTCACTTAATTTGCCTGACACAGCTAATGAACAATTGTATTGTTTTCAATAATTTACAGGTAAATGCTGAATTTACAGTTTAATGGAGATACGAGGAGTGTCAGGTGTGACTAAACAGCCATGGAAATGTCACGGCACGCCAGGTCACGCCCACCTTTCAAACCAAGCCATGATTACCTGCGACTCCGTTCCACACTCCAGTTCACTGCTCCCGTATTGCCGACTCATTCGCCCGCTCGAGCACACCTGTTCCTCATTCCATTGGTTGAACGCCTTGAAGCTGGTGCAGCAGGTTCCCTATTTCCTTGCTCTGCCCGTAAGAGTTGCTAAGTTTCCTTTCGAACGGATGAGGCTCGAGAGAGCACTGAGATAGGAATGAACGGAAAGTGAGTGGCGCATGAGTGTTATGCGCCAAAATGACTCTTTGCCACAGATTGTCCCCCTTACATAATCTCTAGCAAATATTATATTAGAACATAAATTCTTAGGTTTATTATTATCAAATATGATATTACTATTATAATGAGCCCTAGTCACTTGACAGACGTCGAGACCATTAATACAAATTATCATATACTGTTTATTTTGTGGCACATTTATTTTGCAGGGGTTTGTCATAGAATACAAAAATTTTTACCCGAAATAAACATCTTAACAAACAGTAATCCGAAACGTGAAGCAAAAGTGTGATCCGTAAAACAAGGCGCGGGTCGCGATAAGAGAAGCAACACACAAGAAAAAGTCGCTGGAAAATTGGGCATTGAGGCGCACAATAATCTGGAAAGGAGTGTAGGAAATGAGGAACAGGTGTGCTCGAGCCGGTGAATGAGGTGGCAAAACGGAAGCAGTGAACTGGAGTGTGGAACGGAGTCGCGGGTAATCATGGCTTGGTTTGAAAGGTGGACGTGACCTGGCGTTCAGTGTAAGGAAAATGGTTTACATGGCTTACAGCGCCGCCCAGCGAGGTCAGGACTATTTGTTCCCACTATAGCCAAGACACATTTCCTTGTAGTACTCAGCAAATTACAGGAAAGTGAAACTGAAAAACCAACTCTTTTGTCTCTTTTGATTGTAAACGTTACATGGCACGATTAACCTGAATGACAAGAAATACAAGTGAGCTTTGTCTTCTTCGTTCACCACAGTGAATTTGCCATTGTCAGCAGCACTTCTCAGGGATACATACAGGACTGTGATCTTTATTCTGTGTAAAGGTAAGATTAAGCTAATATATGAATCTTATAAAATTAAGCTTGATTTATTTTGTTTCATTTTCTAAATGACTTCATTCCATTGTTAATTGCAGGATCTTTTGATGTCAAATGCTTAGCAATGATAAATCATGTTAAATCATGTCAGATCTTTTTTCATCAACTGTGTAAAACAGCAACAAAAAAAACCCCTTTGAGTTAAAAGCACATACAGTCCCCAAGTAAAAAAAAAAAAGTATGCTAAGTATATTAAATCCTAGCGTGCCAAAGCATACTTAAGTGTACTTGCTACAGACTAATGATCAATATACTTGAAGTTTGCTATTTTGGAACAACTAATTTTGTACTAAGTGGATTTAAGTTGTAATTAAATCGTACAAAAGCAGAATTTTAAGTGTATTAAATATACTTTTGTGTGCTAAAGTGGAACAACTTTAAGTATACTTAGTACACTTAAAGTATATGGCTGTGTGTGTACTAACGCACATACCTGACTGTAATTAATGAACTTTAAGTATATATTTAATGTATTACTGTCACGAACCAGCTGGATCAACCTAGCACATCCAGAGGCTAAGACTCCACTCCAGCTCTTCTTCCTGCACACCTACCTGTCACTAGCGCACACCTGAACCTGATCACTAATCATTCCCCAGCTTTATAAGCATTCTGAGAGCACCGTTCAGCGCCGCAGTATCTTACTCGAGTGCCTCGCGTTCTGTGAAGCAATTAATTGTTTATCCTAGCCTGTTTTCGACCCTGCCTGTTCCACGGATTTCTCTCTCTCGTCTACATCCCCTGGTACTTCTGTTGTGATCGGACTGATTAATGTGTATGACCTTGCATGCTTTCAAGACTTCGGATTTGGACTCACGGTTTGGATTTGTTTGCCCTCGTCACTGGACCACCTTGCATGGTAAAGACGATCCTTCTAGTCTTTTGCTTCTACTTCTTCGCGAGTCGGCTTTTTCCGTGGCACGAGCACTTCCACGGCGCGCGCACGTCCGCGTTTGTGCTCTTCCGCGTTTACGGAGCTCAGGACAGAACGTCTGCGCAGCGCACCGGCTTCTGTTGTCACAAGGGAAATCGGCCGCTACATTCCACCTTACAACCACTGCGTGTTAAGTGGATTAGAAGCACATATCCGATAGCAAGAACACGAGAGACTTCCTCGCGCACTGCTTCCGGGATTGTGGAGAWTCCTTCGCGTCATAGCCCCGCCCCCTTGYTCGTCACTAGGAGTCTCCCCACTCTCAGTCACCAAGCACATACACTCACTGCCTCTCTCCTCTGCTCCTGCTGCACCTGTTAGACCAAGCTACAGTGTGTTCAATAAAATTTCTACACAGCTTAATCACCGATTGTCTGCTATTGGGTTCACTCCAGTTCAGTCACTCAGGCTTCTGACAATTACAAGTGCATTACAACAATTCTTACTGTGTTACAAATACATGATTAATATACTATGAATATATTCTTATTGCAGCAGTAGCATGCTGTTATACCTCTGGCCAATTACAAATACTAAAAAAGTACACTTTGTGGTTAATACAAATATACTTTATTATATCATACAGTACACACCGTCTTCCATAATACTCTACTGCAAATGTGTTACAAGCACACTAAAGGTGTTTAGGACAATTTACACATGCTGAATGCATTTTATACACTATAACATGTTTTAGAAATACATTATATCACATTACATTACTGAGGCAGATTATATTCATGAGTTCAACAGATTTAATTTGCACAAGGTTACAAAAAAGCACTACTATAGTTTATTTTTGTTCAACAAAACGTCAGGTTGTCTCACAAACTAAAATGTAAACTGTTGTCTGAACAAAGACAGACATTAGTATTAGAATATACAGGTACAGTATTAGGATATGCAGGTACAGTATTAGAATATACAGTACAGTATTAGTTCAAACCTGGTGTGTTGTTTCTGTTACACAGAGACTGAAAACAGTCCGAGAGCTATGGAGCATTATACCAGAGGGAAGGTACACAAGATTTAGGAATAACACATTAAACAATACATTCCATAGTTTAAACTATGTACTTAATTACAAATTATCAAACAAAAACCAGCAATAGCAACAAGGATGTGGTGCACTCTGAGAGGGAAAGGAGGCCCCATGTCCTGTCATATACAGAGGGGAAATGATGAGGGTTGGTTTGTACAAACACCTTGGAGTCCAAAAAAGTAATGCACTGGACTGGAGTCACACTCAACAAAAGTCATTCAGGAACAAACAGGACAGACTGTTCATGGCTTTGATATTGTCCCTTGATATTGTACCTATTCACAAATAAATAGATATTTGTGTCAGTTTTTTATAAATTATGTTGAGGCATTCCTGAAATATTACATTCACAAGTACTGTATGGCATTGAAATGACATCATAGTAACCTTGGCCTTTGACCTCTGACCTCCAAAGTATATTCGGTTCATCCCAAATTCCAATAGAACATTTGTGCCAATTTTGAATAAATTGCCTCAAGGTTTTCCTGAGATATTACATTCACAATTGTGAATTGGACGAACATGAGGTCATAGGGCAAGTACATAAAATGTAATCAGTTGGGACTTCTCGCCTAGTTGACAATTGTGCCAATCTTGAATAAATTGCCTGGTGGCATTCTTGAGATATCGCTTCACAGGTATTGCATGAATGATTGAGAGGTCACAGTGACGGTGATATTTGACCCTTGACCCTTGCAAACTGTACTCAGTTCATCCTTGAGTCAAAGTAGATGTTTGTGCCAAATTTGTGTGGGAACCTGTTTATTTGTTTGAAAATAATGTAATTTTTGTTAAATTATATTTTTAGATGGATGAGTGTGACATTATCGATGATGCTGAAATTGAAGAAATTAAAAGGTCACTAGCCAATGAAGATCTGCCATCAGCTGTTGACAAGATTAAGGATTACTTTGCTCAACTAGACCTTGTGGAACTGAACATCGCTATAACAGGAGAGTCTGGATCTGGAAAATCCACATTTATCAATGCCTTCAGGGGTCTAGGGGATGAAGATGATGACTCTGCAGAAACTGGTGTTGTAGAGACCACTACAGAGCCTACCGCTTACCCTTATCCAAAATTCCCAAATGTCAAATTGTGGGATCTTCCTGGCATTGGAACCCCCAGATTCAAAGCTGATGAGTATCTCAAACAGGTTCAATTTGAACGATATGATTTTTTCATCATCATCGCATCAGATCGCTTCAGAGAATGCCACTCTAATCTGGCAGCAGAGATATTGGAAGTAAAAAAGAAGTTTTATTTTGTTCGCTCAAAGATTGACAGCAACATCGAAGCCGAAAAAAGAAAGAAGACATTTAACAAAGAAAAGACACTGGATACAATCAGAAACAACTGCATTAAAGGTTTCTTTTTAACTAATTTATTACTATTTCATAAAGTTATTAAAAATAACATACATTTTCATTTTGATTTATGATTTATGCATGTAAAATTAATAATGAAGTGTTTGTTTATTATTATAAGGTTTTAGATATAGGCTATAGTGGAGAAAGATCCCTTTAAGAAAATGTTTTAAAAACACTATTGCCTTTTTTTTTAGGTCTAGAAGAGATTGGTCTAAATTCACCTGCCGTCTTCCTGATCTCTTGTTTTGAACTCGGTCTGTATGATTTTGATCGTCTTGAGCAAACCATGGAGATTGAACTTCCCCAGCACAAGAGAGATGTACTGATGCTTGCACTTCCAAACATCACTCTGGAGATCAATGAGAGGAAAAAAAAGGCACTGCAGAGCAACATATGGAAGTTGGCACTGCTCTCTGCCTCAGTTGCAGCTGTGCCAATACCTATTTTAAATGCAGCAGCATCAATCAGTGTAGATGTGACCATCTTGGTGTTAGAGATAAAGAAATATTACAATGCCTTCGGTTTGGACCCAGATTCCTTACATAAACTTTCTTTGAAATCAGGCAAATCAGTAGATGAGCTAAAAGCTGTGATGAAATCCCCTCTAAATAAAGAAATAACCAAAGATCTGGTTATAAAGTTGCTGACAAATTCAAGTATTTTTGCTGTAGGAGCAGCAGCAGAGTACTGGCTGGGATTCATTCCTGTTTTGGGATCTCTGACAGCTGGGCCACTGTCCTTTGCTACTATTTACTATATACTTCAGAAATGTCTTAATGAACTTGCTGAAGATGCCCGAAATGTGCTCCTAGTTGCTTTACAAACATCAGTATGAAAAATACACCATTCATCCTCCCTTGTATTTTTTTTATAGTGATGAAGTAAATGACATTTAGCCATCATAATCACTTCATGCACAGAATTTAGTAATTCTATTCTTTTATTCCTTTTTAAATCATATATACAATTATTAGTACTGACTATTAAAATTGAAACAAATTAATTGGTTAATAATTATGACTATTTCTTGATTTTTTATCCTTTTTCTAAAACCAGGTAAAATTCTTATTGTTCATAACATAAACTGCTTGGCCAAAAAAATAGCAGACTCTAAGATTCAATTCCATTGTCATTTGCTTAGATTATAGTACACAGTGTGGTGGTGAAAAAGATTCCTTATGCTCCCAAAACTGCTTTTTCTAATTTTGAGTCATGGAACATGCTGTGCCATCAGTGATGAAAAAATATGTAGGTTGGATACTCCAATTATTCACTAAATCAGCTGGTAATCAGCTGCCTTTGTTTGTCACATAACATTGCTGAGCGTAGCCTTGAGCAAATCATAACACAGGGGCTTGTACAGTAGGCACTATGCATGATGGGTTCATAATTTCATGCGCTTCCCTTCTTACCCTGACGTGCCCATCGCTTTGGAATAGGGTCGGTCTGGACTTATCAGATCACATGACCCTCTTCCATTACTCAAAATGGCAATTTTTATGCTGCCTCGCATAATATTTCTTGTTCTGTTTTTTTTTTTTTTTTTCATTTATTGTGTGTATGTGTGGACATGCTTTTACTTTTACTGTTAAGCATAGCTGTAAATTATACTGTAGTTTTCTTTTTTTTTCTTAAAATGAACGTTCACTTTATTTTCCTCCGACCACATGTTTTCATGAAGTTTACAATTCAGCACTGTCCTTCCAGGTTTTAATAATGCTTTGAACGACTCTTAATCCAGTTCATGAGTCTGTCTACATAAACACACAATATAACATTTCACATTTTTAAGTTACTAAATTACAAAAGATTGTGCTCTGGATATGGGCAATTTTAGACTCTTTTTAGGATGCTAGAGTACCACTCTCTCTTTACAAGTGTTAATTAACAATCATTCTGTCTACATCATATCATACTGTATGCCTTTTTAATATTTTAATTAAAATGTAATTTTTTTGTCTAAAATTTTCTGGCTTTGTAAATTCATAGTGGAACAATAACTGCTGCTTTCTAACTTTGTAGCAGTTTCTGTGGGCAACACTAAGTACACCATGACAGGTTGTAGACACCCCTTTAGGCAATAACCTGAAGGAATTGTTTCATGATGGGGGAATTTTGGCCCATTCTTCTTACAACATTGCTTCCGTTCATTAAGATTTTTGGGATTTTGCATATGCAGAGCTCGCTTAAGGCCCTGCACAGCATTTTGATTGGGTTCAGGTCTGGACTTTGGACTAGGCCATTGCAAAACCTTGATTCCTTTGGTTTTTCAGCCATTATGATGTATATTTACTGGTGTTCTTCGAATCATTGTAATGTAGTATGAGACATTTTTTACCTTGTTTTAGCTATCGGACAGATGGGCTCACATTTGCCTTAGAATACTCTTGTACATGATCGACTTATTGACTGCAAAGTGGCCAGGTCCTGTGGCTGCAAAACAACAACAAATCATCACTCCTCCACTGTGCTTGAGAGTGAGGTATTTCTGCAATTCCAAAATGCAGTTTGGTTTTCTCCAAACACGGCACAGGAAACTGAAGCCAATCAATTCCAATCCCCGCCTCTCTCACCCTTGCTATCACTCTGCGCAGCACTGCCACAGCTGAACCAAATAAGTTGCCATATGTCAGGATGTCATGCAAAAAACAAGCATTCAGTATATTGGACAACAGTTATCTTCATCACAATAAAAACAGTCATGAAAACACATCAGTAAATACCATAATTGCATGGATATTCTGGCCTCCCCTAATATCTATTCTGAGCAGACCACTGAGCATTAAATTACCAGTATCATGTCATCATCATGTTGTGGTGTTGTATTAACAGTATACAGTTTATTTTGACTTTCCCTAGGCCCGTGTTATAATCAAAGGTTCTTAAAAAGTCCTCCTGCCCACTACCATTGATGATCTGCAAGTCCCCACCGAGTAGTGGCAGTGATGAAGGTGTTGAATGGGATGTAGAGGTTGGGATATACAGTGTCCTGTCTACAGTGACCTCCTGTCATTTCCTGTCACCTTGGCAAGGCCTTAACCAGGTGTCCAGCTTGACCACATACCTACCAGAGGCAAGTCTAAGTCTGTCTGTTGACACCTGGCCAGGGTTAGAGCCAGCCCCCTGATCACCTCTGATGCACAGGCAGCTCTGATCTTAGTAGTTCCAGGCAAAAACTCTGACCAAAATGCCACCTGATCTAACTTAGTAGATCATTACAATTATGTATTACAATTCATTCTGCACTGGGATTTAATAATAGTAGGCAAGACAGTGCATCATCTTTTAAACAAAGAGCAAGCTGGAGAGTGTCCTCAAGCACTTATAGTTCAAACTGGACGTGGAAAGCCTCCCAAACTGATTTGCCAGCATCCTTGGGATTTTTTATGCTTCACAGCCTATGGGTATTATCTACACCATAGTGAAGCAGTTTTAACTGATCTACAATATTCTTTGTCTTGCTTGCCTTCCACATGGTCTCTGGTATGCACAGTACACTATATCTACTTTTCTCAGGACCATCACATCAGCTAGCTCTCTCTCTCTCTCTCTCTCTCTCTTTATCAGTCAAAGTGCCAACATTCAAAGCTATTTAAACCTCATTTAATCAGATTTCTTAGTGTCTGTCCCAGTTTCCAGGGATACACTCTATGTATACACCACACTGGGACTTTGTAACACTGGGAGGGGTCTGCTGTTATCTGCCCTGCTCACAAAGGCATAATTTCCACTGTAGTACAACACCTCTCATGGACACATCCTATGGGCTTTATTATAAGCTCAAATTCATGTACTGTTCATTCATGATAACTGTTTGTGCTGTAGACAAATTTCTAGCATTTGTTTAATCTTCAGCATCTCTAAAGAGTTTCTAAAATGATTTGATTTGCCATGTGAGTAAACCCCTTAAATGGCTGTATAGAGCCCTACTATAAAGAAATCACCTACTGTAGCAGAAAGGGTTCAGAGTAACAGTAAGTGTCAGTGACAGTTAATCAGTAAGAGGCTTATTGCCTAATGTGAATAAATTATGTGAATAAATTAGGTTAAAAGTAATAGACAATATTGCAGTGCTTGGAAGCATTAAAAAACAGAAAGATTTTATTTTTATTTTTATATGCATTCAGCAGTGTAGTTTGAACTATACTCAAAGCAATACTTAAAATCCAGAAACGAAAGCTGACATTTATACTTTTTTGCCACTTATACGGTCCATGGTGCATGTGTTAATACCTGTCGGTGACAGGTAAAGAGTTTGTTAAAATAGTTAAAAGGTTAAATCTAAAAATAAGATCATCAGCATCTAATACATAACTACTCATAACTTCCCTTCTACTCAATATTTTGATTTAATTTATGGCTCGAGGTTTAGTTTCCATAGTTGTACGTCCAATTTTTTTGGAGTAAGCCATGCTGTGTCCACCATCTAATCCTGGGTATAGTCTCGGTATAGAGTCTCTAATCTCCTTCATATTGCATCTCCTACACAGCAGATAGTCCAACTGTGTACATCTTCCACCACTCTTATATCACATTCTCTATGTTCCCCTTTCTTCATAAAATATGTATTTACTACTTCCATTTCCAGCCTTTTTGAACCGTCTACAATAATGTGTCATTCCACATTCCTCTTCTGGACTTCATATATATCCATCAAATACCCATCGCCTTTGTTTAATTCTCCAAAATTTCGATTCTGGTCATCTTTCTTCCACATACTCTGTATTGTGTGGTAAACTATGGTAAACAATCCTGTTGATTGACTCGCATGTGTGACGCATACAGCCATGCCTACTTTGAGGATAAAATGCTGCATTTATTGGCTATGTTGACTCTCACTGCATACACCCTTGCACCCTTCTCACTGCATACACTCTTACTAGACTCAAGTGACTCGAGTCAGTCCTCGAGTCCTGTTCACGTACCCCGCTGTTTCTGCTTGCACCGCGGCACCTGCCCCACACTGCTGGTCTCACCTTTTCTGCACACACCTGTGCTCCCTGGGTGACACAGCACCTGCTGAAACTCAACTGAGACGGAACTGTGACATTCACCAAGATGGATTTAGATCCTAAGGTTTTGTTAAATGTAACGTTTTACGGAGAACTGCATATTTTGCTGCTTAAAATAAGTGTTCATTTAAGAACTGTTGTTGAGATGTTGACATCTGCTTCTTCTGTGTTCTTTCTCTGTGCCGTTTTTCCCGTTACTATATATACAGATGTGGCATTAAGAATGCGCGTCTCACGGAAGGGATCTCACAAGCTCCTGCGGCACTTGTTTCATAATTTGGAGGACCCAAAAATAGTCTCAGAAAATTTCCTGCTGTATGTCTGTTCAGCCAGATTTTGTCACAGCATCTCGCAAAACTGGCTAGACATAATTTAATGAAACTTTGCCAGTCCTTCAATATTTGCCTGGAGTTAAACTTGCACCATGAATGAAATGATAGTTTTTTTAGTCTTTTTAAAACATCTTATTTTCTAAGTCTTTATCATCTAAGTCTTTAAGTCATAATTAAGTCTTATTTGAAAAGGCGAAATGAAACCACCAAGAAACCGTTCAGTTCCTTTAGTTCCTTAGGTCTGATAAGATGTTGTCTCTGGTACTTTTACTAGCCCATTTACTGAAGACACCTGTGTGTGGTGGCGCTTGATGCATGCAGTTCATGAGCCGTAAGCTGTAATCATCTAAATAAAACAAGGCTTGGAATGTTTGCATTTTCACAACTGTTATCACTGAAGGTACAAGAACTGCACTGTCTGCACCCTTTTTCCCGACTCACACCTCTCCTTCCCTTCCATCTTTTGGCTCAGTACTGGCCATGACATCTCTTTGGTTTTAATATTGAGAGTTAACTACAATAAATTCTAAATGTATACGCCACATTCAAAATCAGCATCTGATTTACAAGATCCCAGATAGCAGTACTTTGTTGGCCCACCGTCTGCAAAATTTTAGTAACCTCTTGTCATTGCTCCGACATCGGGCCAACGTTGGGCCAACTGCAGTGCATACATTGGGCCAATGTTGGCATCAGTGGTTGGCCCAATGTCATTTTGTCCATTGGCAAAATGTTGGCCCATTGGTGGTTGGTTCATTATATAATCACAAGGTTGGCCCAATATTGGTTCAGTAGATAATGGCAATGTTGGAAATTGGAAAATGGAAATTAAATTATATTGCTCTCTCAATGATGTCACATCAGGAGCTCATATGAGGGTTGGTTGCCATTCTAGTACATAAATCACATTGAAAGAACTATATACTGTATCTGCAGTAACTTAGTGGATACTGCTGTTGGCCCAAAATTGGTCCAACAATGTCATCTGTGTTGCTTCTATTCTCCCTGATAGGCGGCGACATTTCTGCGTTCGTTCTATATATATATATATATATATATATATATATATATATATATATAGCCTATAGAACTAGGAATAGAGTGATGAGTGAGTGAGTAGAGTGAGTCCACGATGACAACAACTTTCCTATTATCGCTCATGCACGCTAGAGTGTGTCTAACACAAACACTTTGTATGCTGCCAAAAGACTTTTAAAAATGCTACTTAAAAATGCTTACTTAAATGAAACACAACTTAAGCAGGATATTTATAACAGAAACTAATGTGCCACCTAGGTTCAGGTGAGTGCTCCATCACCTGACCGAGGTGCATTCTGGGAAAGTAGTTCAACAAACAGAAAACACCAAAGGACACAAAAAGGAGTCTCTGGGCGCATGGCGCCCTCTAGGGTCTATCCCTGACAGTATGCTGTTGTGTTGTCAATGTGTAGCTCTTTGTTTGCACATTTCCATATGCACTTTGTTGTCTGTTGTCTAATGTTGTCTCTTTTTGTATAGAAATAGATATTTTTAGCTTAACCAAAAAAATGTAAATCTGTCATATTTGAGCTAGTCAGATACGTTTGGCCAACCTATCTTTGGCCCCACCAATGGACCAACGAACACAAGGACATTGACTACTGATGCCAACGTTGCCCCTTCAGTGGTGTGCTATCTGGGTATATACTACATACTTCAGAAGTATCTTGATGAACTTGCTGAAGATGCCTAAAATGTGTTCATAGTTGCTTTACAAACCTCAGTATGAAAAAATACACCACTCATCCTCCCTCGTTAATCTTTCAGTGAAGAAGTAAATGCCATTTATGCACAAATTGTACTTTTTTCATTCTTTCTTTTTTAATCATATATAAAATTGTTAGTACTGACCCTTGATTATTGTTGAAAGAGATTTGTATGAGTTGATTTATAATTTTAAGTATACCATGATCTTTAAACTACCATTTTTTTTTAAAATCAGGTAAACTCATGAAAAAAGTAAGTAACTACAAATGACTAATTACTACTTTAAAATTGTAATTTGATTACTGATTATTACATGTAAAAAGTAATCAGATTACTAATTGCGTTACTCTTAAGTTACTGCTTTAGTAACTTAAGTTACTGATTAAAGCGCATGCTGTCATGATTCTCGAGTAAGGATCGGACACAGATGCAGGGTTTGGGTTCAAGCGTGTTTATTTCTTTTCTCTTCCTTTTTTTTTCTTTGTTTCGCAGTTCACTGCTAAACATGCACTCTCTGTATTTATAAACTAAAACATCAAAACAAAACAAAACAAGAAAAACACCAGTTTTACTGTGCCGGGCTGGAGTTGCTGGCAGGAGAGTCGGCTGTAATACGCACTTGGTGAAGATCAGCCCCTCTGGCTGACGCCGGAATACAAACTCAGGGTTTACGAGTGCAGCTCGCTTGAACTTGACTTTGGAACATAACAGTCTCTGCCGGAAACTCACTCCGCCTCGACTCTACAGCCTCGGTCACTCCTGGGAGAAGAAGAGAGACAATACTATGGCCTGTCTGGCCACACACGACAAGAAAACACACAGTGAACTGACGGGGAACTGCGGGGTCGGCTGGTTTAAATAGAGACACATGAGGGAGATACAGGTGAACTTGATTAAGTGCAATAGTGAAACATATACCCACGCAGACACACTAGGGGGAGACAGTGAGGCGGCTCAGTAATCCGGCGAGCCAGATCTTATCCCCCGGGACTGAGGCGGCACAGGTGTTACACATGCTCGTTAACCGATGCTGCAAACCTCTGCCAAGTTGTGTGCGGATCGGATGGTCTGCTGTGGCGACCTCTTGATGGGAGCAGCGAAAAAGAAAGAAAGAATAGCTCCACAAATAAGACTGACTCGTTCATATCTTCATTAGTAATTCATATAGTGATCACTAATTGGTTGACATTTCTTCCACAGTAGATCGAACAATTCTGCTATCTTCCTCTACCACAATCTTCTAAATTTAAGTCGTGTTTTATTAATATAGGATACGGCCCGCTTCCCACTTTTCTTTCACAGCTTCCTACCTGCATTTAGAAAATTACTAAATCATACTAGTCTAAAATCATTATGGTCATGTGCAAAAATGAATACGCCCTCTTTTATGTTTTTTTGTGTAAAAACATAATACAAATCGTCAGATTGTAGCAAATCTTAGTAATAGGAAAATACAACAAATAATTATTTAACTATGCCATTATTTATTGAAAAAAAAGTAAGGAAAAAAGAAAGAGATGGGGGGGGGTGTTCAGGGTCTAACTGTGAAGCTAATACAGCCTATTTGAACTTTCTTTGGTTATGTCAACTCCCGAAACTCCAGAAGCACTGACATGCTTTTGATTCTTACCCCATCTACTGTTCTTAGTAACTTCTTTATTCTTTTCACTTCACCTCCCTGAACAATCTCTGAGTTTCTCCAAATCTGTTGGTGTTTAGGCTATCATTCCCTGATTCACTTTAGTTCCTCCAGTGAGCCTTTTCTTCACATACAGTTTTCTTGCAAATATTTTCAATATTCCATTCAATTCAATTTTATTTGTATAGCGCTTTTAACAATTGTCATTGTCATTTTCAATATACATAGCTTGATTTCTCTGCTCTCCTGTTTTGCATATTATTATTAAGCTTAAATTGCTTGCCATTTTCACATCTCCTAGTTTTTTTCAGAATTAAAGAATTATTTTAATCTCCTCCATTTCAACCTTCCTATGACTGACCTGCCTACCTTCATCTCACTTTTTTTTCAGAAACCCTCTTTTGCTAGCCTGACTGGAGTTTTTAGGGTTCTTAGAACTTAGTTTTAGTTTAGAATTTAGAATTAGTTTCCTTATATCCTCTTCAAATAGCAAGATGGAGACCAGTTGTTAGAATGTGTGTCTTCCCTATCGTCCTCTAGTTGGCTCGTCATCCTGATCCAGTCACAAAACAGTTTATGCTATTCTATTCCATACTTAGGCTTGCCAGAGACTCCATGCCATTGCGCATGTTCTATTGATGTCCTCACGTTCGCTCTAAACTCAGCACATGCGCTGAAAATAAACAACCAAACAACAAGGTAATAATTTATTGTTCAGTATTCTTGATGGTTTGATGTCTCACACTGATGTAGAAGGTGGTGGTATAGTTTACACCTAAAGTATGAAAAAAATGGAGAAGCAGTCATTATTGAACAGTTCAGGTTAGAGCCATTGAGAGTTTTTCTAGTGCTCTATTTCAGGTAGCCAAACATATGATATTTTACATAAAAAAATTGCACGAAAGTTAACCTTTGCTACATACGGAATAAAAACCCAGGTAAATTAAAAAGCGAGCAAAGGATAGCTGACAGAGGCATACAGTAGTTTAACATTACGTTGATTAATAGTGTTTTATACTGTAACTTGTGGTAAAGCTACATTGTAGGATGTGCTTTTGTTATTTCTTAGTGTTAGTACGTCTAACACGGTCAAATCTTTTTATCTTTACACATGCATCTTAATATAAGCCAACAATAATGTTAATATCTCATTAACATTAACTTGGTCTGCGAGTGTTTTGCAAGATGAGCAAATTTTTACAATAAATTTCATCTTGTTAAACAAGAAAGGTCTTGATATACAAGATAGTAATTTTTTTTTTATTTTGTGTCCAAGTGTAGTAACTGTTCTTTAGTAACTGCCCTGCAACTAAAACCCCATGAAGAAAATTAAAAAGGCTGATGAACAATTCATCAGAGTTTCCATTTTCCATTTCAAATCACTTTGATATACGAGTGCTTTGATATACTGTGTAAGCATACTTCCTGAATGAATTATGCTCCTAATCCAAGGTTCCACTGTATATTGTTATCTATCATTTACAGCGGTAGAAGGTACAGATGTAATGATGTAATGATCACATAGATGTAATGAAGTGTCAATGGGAAATTGTATACATGGCTCAAAGGCCAAATAGAATTAAAGTAAAACTGAAAAACCCACCTTTGTTCTTTGCTTTGTTCAACACATCCACTTTGCCATTGTACACATTTATCAGGGATACATAAAGTATTGTTTTTTTTCTCCTGTGTAAAGGTAAGATTAAACTTGTATTTTAAAATCATTTCATTAAATTTATGTTCTTGTTTTTTTTCTACACACCTCAGATAAATTTGCAGACTTTTTGTGATGTGAAAAGACATCATGTCAGATCCTTTCCACCTTCAATATGTTATAGCAAACAAAACAATTAGAGTCAAAAGCACATACACTTGTTTTAGTTTTTTCATATATAGATATACAGCATACACATTTTTTGGATAAGAATCTATCTCAGCTCTGACTTGGCCATTCACAAACACAGATCTTCTCGAGCAATTCTTTTTCAACTTGGATTTGTGCTTTGGGTCATTATTATGTCGGAAGGGGTTCAGCTATCTTAAGAGAGGCCTGTACGGTAGGTTTCAGGCCAAACAGATATTAGAGTTATCCACGATCCCTCCATCTTGACTAGAGCCGCAGTCCCAGTTAAACAGGAACAGCCCTAAAACATTATGCTGCCACCACTATGCTTGTGTGGTGTCTTTTGGGTGATCAGCTGTTTTGCATTTGTGCTAAACATATCTTTTTGAATTATGCCTAAAAGTGTCTACCTTGTTCTCATTAGACTGTGATACCCCATGTCTCAAAGGATATGCAGGTTTGGTTTTTGTTTTGTTAAAATGCTTGATTTTCACTAAATTTAACTTGAAATCCAATGCAATTTTACATAAGAGGTAGATATTTCTACCCTCTGTATGTGCACAATTATACTTTTTCACTCCCAATATTTAGACTTTTCACTATACATGCTGGTAAGGGGACGTGTTTGAAAATAATGTTTTTATTTACTTTTTTTTCTTAAATGGAGGAGAGGTTTGTCATGATTTGTCACGATGATGCTGCAAATAAAAGAATTACAATGTCATTAGCCACTGAAGATCTGTCATTAGCTGTTGACAAGATTAAGGATTACTTTGCACAACTAAAGCATGTGGAACTGAACATCGCTATAACAGGAGAGTCTGGATCTGGAAAGTCCACATTTATCAATGCCTTCAGGGGTCTAGGGGATGAAGATGATGATTCTGCAGAAACTGGTGTTGTAGAGACTACTACAAAGCCTACCGCTTACCCTTATCCAAAATTCCCAAATGTCAAATTGTAGGATCTTCCTGGCATTGGAACCCCCAGATTCAAAGCTGATGAGTATCTCAAACAGGTTCAATTTGAACGATATGATTTTTTCATCATCATTGCATCAGATCGCTTCAGAGAATGCCACTCTAATCTGGCAGCAGAGATACTACAAGTAAAAACTAGACATTTAACTAAGAAAAAACACTGGACACAATCCGAAAGGACTGCATTAAAGGTTTCCTTTAATCTAATTTATCACTATTCCACTATTATTAAGTTGTTAAATATTACAGTGCTGTCAGTTTGGACCCAGATTCATTACATAAACTGTCTGAGAAATCAGGGAAATCTCCTCTGAATCAAGAAATAACCAAAGATCTGGGCCCATATTCACAAAGCTTCTTAAGCCTAAATGTTGCTCCTAGTGATGAAATTCTAAGAAAAATCTTAGAATTATGCCATTTTCTTAGAATTTTCTCTTAAATGTAGGACTAAATCTTAGTAAAGATAAAAATTATTCACAAAACATCTTAGCCCTAAAAACAGGTCCTAAGGTAAAAAATTGTTAAGCGTAGAGAGGACTTTTAAGAGGCTTAAGAGTTTCTATAGCAGAGGACAAAATGGTGGAAAGAAGAAATATTCTCCAAACACTGAACGTAAAGCTAAAGTAAACACTGCTCTTCTGTACAATCTTGTTTTCTTCTTGTTTTACTTCCTTCCATCTCTCTTGGATTGTTGGCTACATACCATCCAAAAGCGCAACTTAAACAGACTGTCCTGAAATCATGTACATTGGTAAAAGCTGAGCCATTTTGCTCCTATCAATACAAAATGGATTACAAGTAATAACATCAGTATGGTAAATAAATGTAAAAACTTTAATATAGTAACTACTGTGTGGAAATTGGTTGTTTCAAAAGTAGACACATTTTCAACATTTGGCTGTTTAATTATCTTTTAAGATATATAGCCTATAACAGAAACTTTGCATAAAGTAGTCTGTAGTTATGATTATACAATGTCATTATATACAAACATTGTGATTTCACTGTCTGTTCTATTATCATGTGTTATATTTTTTTCACAACGAGGACATTTTAAAACCTTTACAGAGGTCAGAGGTTATTTTTAATCAACCAATCACAGTCCTTGAATTGCTGCATGATCCCCAGCAACGGGGTCGACCACGCCTTGTCACTAAGATAAAAGTTTTTGTACTTTGCTTACTCAGAGTTGCTCTAAGAAGTTTCCTAAATCACTTTTATTCTAAGACTCCCCGCTAGGACTTTTTAAGCTAAGATAGCAGCTCTCTGAGGGATTTCTAAGAAGCTTTGTGAATACGTGCCGTGGTTATTAAGTTGCTGACAAATTAAAGTATTTTAGCTGAAGGAACAGCAGCAGAGTGCTGGCTGTGATTAATTCCTCTTTTGGGATCTCTGACAGCTGGGCCACTGTCCTTCACTACTATTTACTACATACTTCAGAATTGTCTTAATGAACTCACTGAAGATGCCCGAAATGTGCTCCTAGTTGCTTTACAAACATCAGTATGAAAATGAAAGTGTAATTTCATCATAAATTCTAACTCAAAAATGGCTTTTAGAGATCATAGTTTAAATTGGTTTTATTTTTTGTCTTTTCATGCTCAGATTAATTAAAGCAATAAGCTACAAGAGGGCATGTGTTGCATTGATTTGTGTGTTTTGGGGCTTATTGCATTTATTACACAATCAATATAATATCAATTAAATCATAAAATGTATTATTATAAATGTGTATCACATTTATTTTGGCACAAAATGTATTTGGTTGACAGTAAGCTTTGGTTTCTTAGCAACATAATATGCTAAGATTATGGTGGGTGTTTTTATTGGATTAAAACGCAGTGCATTAATTCATAATTCATCAAATGTGATGTGGTTACAGGTGTGTATATTGAGAATTTTACAGCGGCTTTGAATGAGGTGCATTCAATCCAATTTTAAAACAAAGATGATCCATTTTAATTCTTATTTTTTACATGAGCTAATTATTTTAATATATTTATCATATCAATATATATTAATAATTTTTGTCTGTTTTCTTTAAAATTGCATTTAATTATAATAATTAACAAACTACAGAGTAAATAATTGTCCATTGCAAGCCCCAGTGCTGGTATTTCTCACTGTTTCTCAAATGTTTTTATAAGAAATTACTTTGTAAACTTTGCAAAATGAAATGCATCCTTAGTGTTTATATCAGGGAAGCAACCAACTTTATTTGAACTGGCACACAACAGCATGGGATCTTTCCTGGAGAATAGCACACTAATGCTTTAGCTGATGAACCATCACACACAACTCTAAACTGAGGTACATCATACATGTTCACCAGTTACATTAGTGCCATCAGCTGATCTCAGCGCACTTGTAAAAATTCTACAGAAGCAAAAATATACTGACAAAATATCTGGCATATATGTTATTCTTAAAGAACATCAAAAAAAAGCAAACATGAATACAATACTAACAAATTTCTCATATGAAAAACCCAATGAAGTATCAGACATAAAACCTAAGTAGATAAATAATATATTAACACTGCAACAAAACAGGGTAATGAATGCAAAGACTTAGCATTTTTATATTACAAATGTCATTCTCTTCGCAAGCAGGTAAATTAGTTCAGCTGAAAGATAGGCAGACAAATTAAAAACGTTAATGTGAAAAACAAACAAACAATCAAATTTTTATGTCCTGGCCCCAGCCTGACGCTTCTACTCCCATCTTTCACTCCCACTCCTTCCCTTCTTTCTTGTTTCTCGTTCTCTCACGCAAAAGGAAAGGAATGTGGAACTGAGGAACTGAAGGGAGGCATACAGGACACACACACTGAGAGCTCTGACATCTTCATGATGTCATTAGGAGGCCTGCCATGTTGACTTTGGCGTGCGTTTCCATAGCGATTTGGTTGGTCTGGTGTTATGCATGTTTTCTCTCCAGGTCTCTAGGTGTCCTCCTCTTCCTCACCTCCTCCCACTGCTCTCCTTCTCATAGTGTCCTCTTTCGCACCTTCTCTGCTCCAATCCCCCGCACTTCCGCCATATTCATCTTCATCCTCCTCTTCCTCTCCGTCCGCCTCCTGCTCTTCCTCCAATTGCTGTCGAAGTCGTGCCTGCTCCATAGCATGCTTTTCTGTTCACCCATAGAACAAAGAGCAAATCCTTAGTAAAAAGTCAAATGAATTAGCAGTGATGCCTCAAAACTTACTTACTCTGATAGTAGGCTGAAGAAGAAAAGCGGCGTGAGGGAAATACAAAATCGGCGAAAAACACCAACACCTAAAAAAAAAAGGAAGAGCGTGCATTTTTTTTCTCTATGTACTGCATCCATATAACAGCCAAATTCGATGTTTCAATTTTTGTAACATATGTATTAATAGGGAATTAGAAACCTACATTTGTCAACCAAATTCTAAACTGTTTTTGTTTAAATGACTGTTTTGTAGGACAAATGTTCTAAAAATCCCTCTTTGTTTGCATTACCTGGTTTGGTAGGGGTTTTTGTCTCGTTTTTTTAAAAACATGATTCCATAATGCATACTTAGAATTACACACATTTCATTAGGTACACCTGTCCAACGCCACCAGTATATAATCAGCCAATACCATGTCAGCAACTCAATACTTGTCTTTGGCAGCATAACATTCTACAATCTGTGATATTCAATTTCTTAAGTAACTTATGCCAAAAGCATTTCTTAAAAGAACTGTTACATCCCTAATGTTATTCATGTCACTGAACCTGTGAGTGATCTTACCAGTCCTAGGGTGAGTCCAGATAAGAGTGTTACTAAGCCGAAGATTATGTAAGAACCCCAGACTGGAATTCCGACTTGCTCTGTTAGGTAGGCATGGCATTGCTGTAAAACACAAGGGTTACTTAGACAACTTAACAAATAAACAAACTATATTAACACAAGTGTGCAGAAAAAATTAAAGTAAAGAAATTCAAAGCACTGGCCTGGAAAATAATGGCATCAACAAAAAAGGCAATTTTATATGATGGGGCTTTCATATTTACTTTCAATGCAAAATAGCATACAATATATGACTACAGAAAGAACCTGTTCTTACCCTGATGAACATGGACAGCTTAAAGAGAGCAGACATCAAATTCATCCTAAAGACAGAGAACATAATCATACATTTACCCAAACCATTTAGGATCCACAAAACCAAGTCAGGTATCTACTCTAATATTAACACATAGGCTACATCTACATGCAATTACATATTTAAGTAAATATAAATAAAATAACTGTATGTTAAACAAATAATTGTTAAACAAAATTATAAAAATGCTGTCTATATTCTAAATTTTATCAAACAAAAAGTAAAAATAAAATTGGTACCCCAATGTATTAGTAACTTTAACCTCTCCTTGCTAACAAAATGGCTCCGAGTCACCTCAGCTTGGTGAGTTTGATAGCCTTTGTAATTTAAGATGTAATTTAAGTTGTAAGCTGTGCTGTACCGCAATGTGCTGTAATGCACCAGCACTACCCACCACTGTGCTGCGCTAAAAGGAAACAGACAAATTACATTTCCTTTCACAGACTCACTCACACGCACATTAGGAAGGTGCTTACATGAAAGAGGAAGGGCCAAACCAAGAGGAAACAGGCTCAATGTTCTGCCATTTCTTCTCTTCAATGAAGGTTAGGAAGTCTTCTTTAGTGCGTGCACCCTGGTACCGCCTAAAAACTCCATCTTTACAGCTATTGTGCACAAAAGTATACAAAATCATTAATTCATTTCCATAAACCATTCATAGTTTAGTCTCAGTCATAAAGCAGTGAAACACACCCCTCTAATTACTCAGATTATATATGTGTATGTGTGACTCATAAGTGGTTATAATCGGATCATCGTCAGGAAATGAAAGTAACCCCTACAGACACACTCTCTCAAGCACATAAACCACATTATACTAGAGTATAGGCACACCATTTTACCTTGATGTATAAAGATGTCACAAATAGCATTAACTTACTGGTATATGGATGGAAGCGCTGTGATGATAAACCTGCCGCTCAGACCTGCAACAAGGTCAAACACATGAAACAAACTCGTTCTTCTTAAACACACACTCAATCCAGGCAAAACTGAGTTTAGATAAAGAAATTTACCAGGCTGCTCAGTTACGTCCACTTTAGCGATATTGACCCCAATGTCCTCACTCCAGTCTGCAAATTCATTCCACACAGGCTGCAGCTGCTGACAAGCTGGACACCATGGAGCAAAACTGCAAAAACATACAGGTACACACAGATACCAGGTACACACAGATACACACATAGATTAGGGCCAACATGAGAATATAATAAGAATATCATGAAAACGTGTGTCATAATACACATTTCTTCAATATTACAATTATTATATTATATTATACAAATATTATATTTCATTTACTAGATATATCCCATTCTTTAACTTCTTTATATTTATCTTATTCTAATATTTTTATTTCCTTTTTATTCTTATTGCTGTATATTATGTAAATAAGTGTTTATTTTAAATCTCTTATTTCTTTTTTTGTTGTAATATTGTAGTTCAATAGCAGTCGTATAAGCATTTCACTTCATATCATACTGTGTATGACTGTGTATGTGACGAATAAACTTTGAATTTGAGATGCTACAATATTGACCTTTTGTGTAACATATTTTCTATGTTTAGAACTAAGGGTTACCCGCGGCCATCTGCATATATCCACGTAATTATGATCTTGTAATCTAATGAACATATATTATTACCTCACAGTATGACATATGAGTTAATAATGCCTACTGTTAAACTAGTTGAAAAACACCTGTGACCATGCCTGACACACACACACACACACACACACACACACACACACACAATCTTCTTTCATATAAAGTTTGTGAACAAAAATGGGTGGTAAACCAGGAAGTGTTGCTTCCTTACAGCTCAGATAACCTCCTGTCTGTAGGTGAATTTCACATGTTCTTCCCACATTGGTATAAATTTTGTTCAGATTCTTTGGTTTAATGTCTTCAGCTATGCTAGATCGGCCCTTGGTGTGAGTGAGTGCGTGTGTGCAATTGTCCTGTAATGGTATATAGGGTAATTCATGGCATATTCCCATCTTGTGTTGAGTGAGACACTACAATGACGAAGAAAAAGCAGAAGCTGAATTCAAACAATGGTGAAGTAGATATCTCATGCGTGCCTACATTGCAGTGCAGTATGAACTGTAAAGTAATTTTTATAATAGCATAAGTTTATATTTATCTTTTCCACTTTATGGATGAGTGTCTCTCAGTGCAAAATTAGGTAATGTGGTGAAGCAAATCACATCATCACATGGGCTTTTAGAGGTGAATTAAGCACGACAGACCTTCTGCTGGACACTTGCAAGACACAGTATAGCATGCACTATCATTGGTAATTTCCACCAATTCATGGATGAAAAACGTTTTTTAAAAAAAGACTAAAAAGCTTAAATCTATGCTCTAACAAATGTGACTACAAATAATTATTACATTAATCTATTTTCTTTCCTCAACAAAACCCCACCTATTCACATTGCAGTGCAGTCTACAGTTTAAACACAGCTCAGTTTTCTTTATAAATATAACATTGCATGCTCAGTGACTATGTGAACCCGAGAAGTTGGCTCGCCTACCCGAACATTAACCTTACTGTTCACGGAACCCCAAAGATATTCTAAGCACACACGTAGCTTAGCTA
The DNA here is from genome assembly GCA_003987875.1 of Clarias batrachus. Lineage (NCBI taxonomy): Eukaryota > Metazoa > Chordata > Actinopteri > Siluriformes > Clariidae > Clarias > Clarias batrachus. The sequence goes on along the minus strand of QMIH01001155.1, from coordinate 24,838 downwards.
TCGCGCGCTAATACTGTACGCGCTAACTTCAGATAGGCGGCAACTCACAATTCAATCATCCATTCTCCTGTCAAGATTTCCTCCCAGGTCGCGTCCGTGATCACTCTCAGGTTGTCCCGCTTGGTCGCGACAGGCAGCACCGACAAACAAGAAAGTAGTACAACTAGGAACCAAATAGAGAGGAAATTTATTTGTGAAATTATTCTTGTTTCTCTCCTTCTGCCGCTCACTGAAGCCGCCATGTTTACGCTAACTCTCTTAGCATACTTCCGCTTCGGACAGGGCGACTGTAAACCACGTGACACGGGCTGCGTTTCAAATGGCGTCAGCGTATAAGTGCACTGTAAAGCAGGGGAAATGGAGTTCTTTCTACATCATGTCAAGTGAACTACTTTTTAATAGTGTGACATTTGAGACTCTATGTCGAGGAACACTTCTATAAGAATTAGCACAGCTATAGCGTTTTAATTCTAACCATAATTATATATATTATTGTAAAAATGTTTTCTTTCCTCAACTGTTTATTTATTTATTTTTTGTTTGTATATATTTTTTAAATGAAGCATTAAGTGATTTTTTAATTGGTACTATAACAAAGCAAAGAATAACTCATTCATCGTCTATACCGCTTATACTGTATGCAGGGTGCTGGGGGCCTGGAGCCTATCCCAGGAGACTTAGGTCTTAGATGGCGGAGTATCCCCTGCACAGGGTGCCAATCCATCACAGGGCACTCACACACTATGGACAATTTGAGAACACCAAATAGCCTACTTTGCAAGTCTTTGGATTGTGGAAGGAAACTGGAGTACCCCTACGAAACCTACCAAGCACAGGGAGAACAAACTCTACACACCCAGGACCTGAGGTCGGGAATCGAACCTGGACCCTACAGGTACAAGGCTGCCAAAGAATAACTCGCATTTTAAAAATAAAACTTTTAATAGAGAGAACCATTTTCTTGGCTTTTTTTACTCTTTCCATATTTTCAGACATTTTGGAGTGCAGAACAATGTGCATTAATAAATTCGTTTCTCAGTTTACATGTTATTTTTGTATATTATAATTCTTGTACTTAAAACCTATGCTATATGAAACAAATCTTATGTCATTATTGTAAAGAAGTCAAAGCATCGTGATATTTTGTTATATCGCCCCACTATCTTCCCAAATTCCATCCTAGAATACACCCATATCTTCTACATGCTATTATTTCTTTAAATCGCCTTTAGCTTCCATTGTGACACACATGATTCCATTATGATAAAAAAAAAATTCCAGTCCAAGGTTGTTGTTTTTTTTCCAGCTAGATCTTATAGTGCAATGAATCTTGGCATTGTGGTCCCTGTGCAATCAGAAAAGAAAACAAATACCTTGATACCCTGGTCATTAAGTACATTCAGGTCATCAGCGACTTTTTATTGCCACATAACATTGCTTAGCCTAAACTTGATTAACTGAAGCAACCTCAGATCATAAAACAGCTTTAAGCGACTTGTATGTGGGCCCTATGCATGATGGGTGCATCGCTTCATTTGCTTAACTTCTTACCCCGATGCACCATCACTCTGAAATAGTGTGAATGTCAGCTCAGCAGAATACATGCCTTTTCCCCATTGCTCCAAAATCAAATCTTTATGCTCTGCAGCAATTTACAGCTTTTTTTTTTTGCAGATTAGCCTATTAAGAAGTGGTTTTCTTAAGGACACACAGGTATTTACTCCAACTTTGTGAGTTCTCGTTGAACACTCTCTTGTTGCAGTGTGTGTGTGTGTGTGTGTGTGTGTGTGTGTGTGTGTGTGTGAGTTTTACTGTAGATTTCTTTTATGAAGCAATATCCTCAAGGATTATCAGTAACTAAATTTTTTGCATATTATCCTTTCTGAGGATACAGCCTTATACAATGTTGGGTAAGAATTGAGAGGCTGCTTACTGTATCGGATAGGGTGAAAAGAAATGTTGCAGCTGAATCATATTAATCAATGGGTTCTTAATTATTAAAGGTTCTTAATTATTTGTTTATTTAAATCCAAATGGATTAAATCCAACTTTTTTTTGGTTGGCCAGTGTATATTCTTAATATAGAATACTGTATATCTGATAATATACTCTTTCATGAACACTCTGGCTGAGGCTTACTCAGGGACAGGTAAAGAACACCACTTTTTTATAACGACAATGTGAAAACCTTTGTCCATTACAGTTAGGACCTCTCGTAGTTATTTGCCTTTCCCCAGTAGAGGGCAGCATTAAACCTCCAGGCCTCCATCATCAAAATCCCTGGTGTCATGTAGCATATACAGTAGCAGGGGTACATAAATCAATCACCTGCGTCAGTGAGTTGGTGAGATGTGGAACATTTATGATTTTCTTGGATAGATATGTCTGATCACACACACTCACTCACACACACACACACACACACACACACTTTCATGACTAAGCGATACTGATGTCAAGCACCGTCAGCAGCTCAGCACTAACATCAGCAAGTGTGAATGACAGTGAGATCATTTTAAGCTCTGTCTGTGAGTGTGTGCGTATGTGTGTGCAGTTTTTATTAATTAAAATCACTGATGATGACAATGACTGTTTTTCGCTTTCTTATGTCTCTTTGTTGTGTCTCTCCGGTTCCTTTGCCCCGCATTAATATTAATCAGTTTGAAACTGTGAACAGTCTATTATTTATATAAAGCATGGGACAGCACATGCTTCAAATGACCTAAAATAAATAATTTCGTAGAAAAATAATTAGAATATAATCGAGCAGACATTTACAGCATTTGGCAGAGCCCCTTATCGAGAACGACTTAAATTGTTATCTTATTATACGTTTAAGCAGTTGAAGGTGAAGGGCCTTGCTCAAGGGCCCAACAGTGGCAACTTAGTGGTGCAGGGGGTTTGGACCTGAGACCTTCTAATCAGTAGTCCAAAACCTTAACCACTGAGTTACCCTTTTACTTTTTCTAATTCAAATTTCATTCGTCATATACACACCCTACACCATATGATATGCAGTGAAATGTTTATATACCTGTACATAGTAACACTGTGCTTATGGCAAGAATGAAGCAACAAAACACTTTCCTATAGTCATACTATAAGATTTTAATAGTATAATCAGGTTTCATGAGTTTAAACATTAATCATTGGTGTAAATTTACATGTTGTGGTTTTAGGTTTCATCTACAGTACTTAAACCCAAACTACTTGAAAGTAAAGGATAAGGAGAACATGCCAGATAAATTATGATATATGAACTACTAAATATCTGTATCTCTCTTCAAACATAGCCATATTTGGAGAGCACCGAAATACAGAGAAAAAGCTTTTTGACGTAGGACACACGCTTGTTTCACAGGATATAGGTAGGAGGAGAGAAAACGCCGGAACTATGGAGACAGTCTGAAGAGGAAGAAGTGGGCAGAGAAACCACTCACTCCCTCTAATCACTTTCTCTCTATCTCTCTCCCTGTGACACATACACACACACACACACACACACACACACACACACACACACACACACACACACACACACACACACACACACACACACACACACTTTTCGTTATGCGTTATGCAAGGGGCTGCCTCCTCTTGGCATCAGACATTCTCTTAAAGCAAA